>WHYT01014792.1:169930-191930 GCA_009806455.1 Tetrax tetrax | reverse complement strand
TATCACTGGTGATAACTAAATGAGATTGAGTAAGTAGGGTTCCTTGGCCTTCCGCAAACAGAATCACCTACCCTCTGTTAAAAAAATCTCATTAGTGACCACACCAAAAAAAAAATAAAATCTGCTTTACTGTAGCACAGGTATTTCATTGCTTGTGTTCAGTTTAAAATTGCTTTCTTCTAATAATAAATTGTCATCATTAATTCTAGTGGTTATTTCAACAATAACATAGCTTATCAGAACATTTTTCTATTTCACAGTTGGCACATTATGAGACGGAAAGTGTAAATAGGAGAGTGGTAGAAAACTAACCGCTCGTTGTCCATTTGTCCCAAATACACATTTTTTGTAATTAAAACTAAAATTTTAATAAACATCATCATCATCATTTTTTTTGACATTTAAAACTATTCTTACCATTATTTCCCTCCTCTCCTTCCTTTCCTTTCCACCCTAGAAAGACCATATGTATACCCTCTCATTAACTGGTCACAGTGGTTGCCTTATCGTTATGCAGCATTAAGCAACATGCTTTAAGGAACATTTTAGTCTGGTCGGGGACATAGCTGAAGCGTGTTTCCACTTCCATATGACCATCCCACATGAAGGTGGCGGATGGTGCATTTACAAGACCCTATCTGACAAGGAATGAGCAAAGGCACAGTTCAGATGCTGGCAGCTGCCAAAGATAGACTGGCTGTCTTCACAGCAGTCCTTCTTGTAAGCATCTTGGCGAAAGTTTGGATGCCAAGCTTCACAGAAGACCATCTCAACACAATAATTAGGGTAGGGAGCTCAGAAAAAAAACTGCTGGAATATTTCAGAAATATTTCCCCATAGTTCTAGATAAAGTATTTTTCAGCTTACTCCTGACACGTGGCATTTTGAAAATTTGCAGCAACCCACTTTCTGCCAAAAGTGTCAATATAAACTGATCACAAAGTGGTGACATAGCTATTCCATATTCTGGGAAGTCATGATGGGACATATCATCTGTACACACACAGACACACTGTATGCATGAAGTGACCGGGCCTGATTAACAGGCCTGAGCCAGAGCTGACCCATGGATGATCTGTATCGCATTACTATGTTCAACAGGATTGTGCTGCTTTAATTGTAACTTCTTCAGTATACACAGAGTGTGAGAAAGTACACAATAAGAATAAATAACAACTCCTTGGCCTTATGTATGAAAAAAACCCAGAACTGTTACATCACAGTAACTCCCTTGTTTCTTCTTTTGAGCTCTCGCCAAGCCCTCGGCATAGCTGAAACCAGATGATTCTGCATTTTAGAATAATGAAAGTAAGTTGTTTATTTAGCACTATAAAAGGCTGGACTCTCTTGCAGCAACTTTGGAGATCTCACCTACGAGTGGACGCACTGCGTAGGACCCCCCCAGTTGCCAGGACAGGCTCTCCAAATCCTCACCACAACCAGGGCTCCCCAGCAACTGCAGATCTGGATGATGGTTAACGTATTAATAGGGCAATTAATTGATGTATCTTTTTTAATCACTATACTTATTTTCATGTAGCAATGATTAGATGCATTACCTTTAAATTCTATTAGTGTTAATCTGTTGATAATCACTACTAATCCTTTATTACCTTCCCTATTTGAGTAAATCAAGTGAAACTTAACTTTGTGGAGTATTTTGGTATTTGAATCTTTTGTGCTGATCTTGCTCTGTGGTAAAACAATGCATATAAGCATTTTAAAAGTTTTTCTTAACCATACAGAACATCAAATCTATCAGTAAGTTCACATTCTGTCAGTCTTCTGTAATATAATGAAGTTGTAAATCCATTTTTTCTGAGTGTTTTTGTGTAGGGCAGTTACACAGGAGTTAGCTTGTTACTCTGATGACAAATAAAAGTGAAAGGCACTACTTTGGTGAAAGGAGCACCTCTCCTGTGTTAAAAGTACATCTGAAAGTTACAAAAATAGACAAAAACATCAGGAAAGCACAAGCACAAGTTTTGTTGTGGGTGGGAAAGAGATACACATCTCTTTACTAATTGAGTGGAGGGAGAGAGGATAGAAAAAGCAGCTAGAGATAATTTCTGCATACAATTTTAGATTCTTGTGGTTCCTGTGAGGTTTATAACATAAAAATGAAGCTTTTGTTCTCTTCTCAAGATTTGAGGTAGGAAAGGTACCATGAATTAATAATTCTAGCCAGTTAGAGCAACTTTTATTTTCTAATATACCTTATTATTTAGTAAAGAAGGTATTATAAAGGTCAATTTTTATGTTGTACTCTTCTCTTGGTTTCTGTACATTAGAAAGGTTGCTGCAAAGTGCACTCAAGTTCCTTCCTAGTGGCAGAGGCAGGAAAGCATTAGGAAAAGAAGAGCATGCACTTAATTCAAGCTCCCACATTCCCAGTAAAAGTGCAGGACATACATACACAAAAATCCTTTCTGAAGAAAATAACAGGTGGAAAATAAAAGCAAAAGAAATTCAAAGATTTAATAAAAAGTAAAGACATCATAATCAGACCTGAGGAGAGCTGTTACGATTTTCTTTAGGTCATAAGTTGCATCTTGGAGCTCCAGAGACCACGATCACCTAAAGTAGCCGTAAAGTAAGCTCAAAGTCCTGACATGCTTATGCTGCAGTTCGACTAGCCTTGCAATCTGTGCCTGTTCTATGGAAAGCTGAAAAACTTTTTGCCTTTCTTTGCCACAAAAGTCACTTTCCTTCAGACATAGGTAGCAGTTAAACCGAGCAGTACCAGTAGCAGCTTGTCTGAATCACAGTGTAGGGCAGTTACACAGGAGTTAGCTCGTTACTCTGATGACAAACAAAAGGGAAAGGCACTACTTTGGTGAAAGGAGCACCTCTCCTGTGTTAAAAGTACATCTGAAAGTTACAAAAATAGACAAAAACATCAGAAAAGCAGCCATTCCGTGTCACCTCCAGTCCCATCACAAAACGTTGCAAAAGAGCAGCAGTCTGTCAGGATTTATCTCTGATTGCCATTTGGGCTGCTCTGGTCCCAAGTTCTTGATGCAGAATGAAAATTTACACAAGTAGAGGGAATATCAATGTTTTACAGAATAGCATGTCATAAAGATCTGTATAAATTAATACCAAATGAAAATCCTACACAGAATCATAACAATATCTTCAATATAATGTTAATTCTCCCAGTAATATAAATACTTTTTTTTTTTTTATTTTAAGATCTTTTCCCAAAACCACCTAATCTTTCTTGTACACAGTTCTACCCCAGTGCAACTCTTAACAGTGCACTTTTTGTAAAGCAGTTCCTAATTAAAAGAGCATGACTCCAGTTCAATAAATTATTTGTGTATTGCCGTGCAAGTAACAATCTTATGCTGTTCCTATATGGTATAAATAAATTCAGGAAAACTCAAAGTTATCCTTCATTGTCCTTCCTACATTTCCAGACTTATTTTTAATTGTATGTATTTGATAAAACAATACAGAATTGTTTTGTGTCATAGATATTCATACCCACAAATTGAAAAGAGAAGTGATAATTACAAATTGGTTTGACTTACTGTAGAACAGAAGTATTACATCACTAATTGACTACTTACCAGTGGCCTAAAATTGCTAATTGACTGGTAAGACACTAATTTGTTAACCTAACTTATTAGCTAGGAGACTCTTGGCTAGGAAATAATCCTGAATAAATATTAGCATCCATTTGGAAAAGGTCAGGTACTTTCTCTTTTATCATTACATTCTAACTGCTTATTTGTAATTCAGTGAATGTCAAAGACAGGTTATTCTTGTACTTCCTGGCAAAAATATTTGCTACAGTACCACAATTCTCAAAAATGAAAAACAAAACAGAATACCAGATACTTTTATATGCACAAGCAGCTATGACCTCACTTTATTTCCCAGATTAGGATGAAAATCCTTTTATCACTTTTATTCAAAATCAAGGGGAAAAGATTTCATGCTAGACTCATTCTTGCTTCCAAGTTACCAACAGACAAATTTTTTCTGCTTTAATTCCCCTGGCTTCAAACAACAGACAGTGGTGGACTCAACCCCCAACAAAAATCAAGAATTAAAAGAGCTTTCAAAAATCTTAATCAGCAAGTCAAATGAAAAAAGTTTATGAAATTCTGATTTTACAGCTTCTAGATAGAGCATGTTCACTCAGCACAGACCTAGAAGGAAAAGATGCCAAAACACCTCACTCTGTGGCAGTTTTGAAAAAAAAAAAAATCAAACTTCCAGCAAAAGTTTGCATTCTCCTTTAACAGCATCTTGCAGCACAGGGAACAAGTTGTACAAAGCATTAGCATCACAAGAGCAAGTCTTCTACTCCCTTCTGGTTTTTACATTCCAGAAGATGCACATTCCCAAATCCTCTCCCTCAACAGAAGGCACTGCTACAAAATCCATCCAAATGCTTCTCAACTACTTTTATCAAAATTAGCAGGTAATCTAGGTAAATATTTTCAGTCAATTATTTCCATGCCTTAGAAAAGAAACTAGTCTTATCATTTAGGTGTGCATCAAAGGATTACATCAAACAGTTAAAAAAAAAAGTGCATATGAGCTTTTTCAACAAAAGATACAAAACAGTGGAGGAATTAGAAGCAATAAGAAGCACATTTCTGAGTTTCGGGATAAAAGTAATACCTGTGGCAACCAACTACTGATCTTTTACTTAGCTGTTTTCTATTAACACCATTCACACCAGCAGCAGTAGTGAAATACCTCTTTCTCCCAACCAAACTAAGCCACTTTATTAAATCTAGGATTTTGTCTAGTGTTACACCAGAAACACCTTCTCTTTCGTGCATATTCCTTGACACAAGGACAGTATACAAGGCTTTCGATTACCACACAGAAAATTAGACTATTTTTTTGCATTCAGTTATTCACAAACAATCATACAGAAAAAGCTTTTTTTCAGTATATGCTTTTTTTAGAGCTTAAAACCCACTTTGCTTCATTCTAACTACTAGGAGGAGATTCACCTACCCACTCTCTGTAGAGCCACAGTTCTGGAAGAGAAATATCTGCCAAAATTGTTTTAAAACACAAATTTTCATGTCAAGGATGACCAAAGGAAAGTGAAAAGCACTCATGTATTAAAACTTACATTTAGCCTTCCATGCTGAGAGTAGATGCTCCCTCAAAGACACCGAAACGTGACCTTTGATGCTCCCATCCCTTTAGTTGCAAGATGCTCCAAAATGCAACACTGCAACTTGACAGCTGGAGGGTTGGCAGTACTGCTATTGGCCGAGATCCCCCTTCAGAGATTACTCTAGAAAGAAGAAAAAACCAAAAGGGTATCATCATTCCTTCATATGATTTGGTGTACTCCATATAATTCACTCTTTACTGCTACTACCTATTGAAATCCCAAGAGATTCATCTACTGCCCTAATGAAATTTAAGGTGTCCTGATTACAGTAAATTATTGAGCTTTAAAGAGCTGGGTGTAATTGGTTTAATATAGCCATTCCATAGTCCAGAACCCAATCCTATCCTATTCTGCAAAGTTGTTATGACTACATTTCATAATCAAATTACCAGGCTGTGCCTCTCCATACCAAACAGTAAATATTCCATCCTCCAAACTTCTTCCCCAGGAGAGTAGTTAAATGCAAAACAACTTCATTACAAGCACAATTTTGGATTCCCCACAGTGGAGCTGGGTTGCCAGCAGTTGCTTCTCGGGGCTGGCACACGGTGACCATAAGCTGTTTTTCTAAAGCCAGCATTAGATAGGAGGGCAGAAGAGATGGATGTAGGGACAAAAGGATGGCTGAGAGCCCAGTGCTATGACCTCACCTCAAGTAGGAGGCTCCATGCATAGAGCACAATGCTGCCTGTTAGTCAGTTAGCTCTTGAATCAGGCTTTTCTTAGCCTGGCTACTTAAAGTAAAATATGCTATGTTCTGTTTTAAAGATACAGGAAATACTGCAAAAATGGGTACTAACAAACAAAACTTTTGAAAACAAAGCTCCCTCTGCCTACATACTATTTCCGCTCCTCCTGTTATCTCCCTCTACCAACTTTCAAAGGCATTTTCCAGACAGTCCCTAGCAAACTCTGAGAAATCACCTTCCCTCATCTGCACAAGATGGCCACCATCCCCCCTCACCTCCGCAAGATGGCTGCCACCTTCCCTCACCTGTGCAACCACACCCCTTCTGCCCCGCTTGGGGCCCTAGCCCCGCCCCAGCAGGTGGCTCAGGAGGGAGCAGGGGCAGGTAGGCAGAGGCTCGCAGGCCCCCACGGGGCCTCAGGCCTTCCCTCTCTGGGGCCTGAGCCATGTCGTGGCATGGCGGCCGAGCCCCACCATTTGATGGGGTCTCCAGCTCTGGGGCTGCCAGCTCCTGCCTTCAAAGGGGCCGAGCCGCTTGCAGTCAGTCACAGGCCGCTGTGTGCAAATCCCACCAGGCCCCTGTGCTGGGCATGGAAGCCACTCCTGCTTTGTGCCTCTGAAACCACACAACACACAGTTTATGGATATTATCTTGTTTCCTGTGGTTTAATACACCAAATGCGTGAATACTGTTTGTGACTTTTTATTGCCGTGGGGGGTGTGGCACAGAAGAGACTCAAGAGTGCTGTACTTTTTTTCATAGGCAGAAATAATGATAGCTCTTAGAAAGAAATCTGAAAAAAAGTTAGCTACACATTTCCATCTTACACCCTAAAGCATTAGTAAGCAACAGAAAATCTGAGTGGCAGGAAATTTGAAGACTTCTTTTCTCTTATGTTCTTCAGTAATTTTACAAGCTCATTTTCTATGCTTTACAGTATGAGTTTTACTCATTTATCTAATCCATGTCTAGTAATTAATCAAATTGCTTTAAATGGTGAAATTTGATCTAAAATCTTTTGTTCATTTGCAACACAGTAAAGTTAGATAAGAAGAGACAGTTTGGCAGTGCTCGTAAATCCTTGTGGAGCAAAGAAATTAATATCTTGGCACACAGCTCTGTAATCATGTGCCTGATTTAATGGAAAAAAAAAAGACAACAAATTCATTTCCATACCTCTGTAATACTTCTCTTCCTTTAGCTTAATTAGCTTATTGAAGGATGAAAGCTGAACTTTTTTTAGGCATACCTGGTTCCTAGAATGTGCAGTAGCATGGAAAAATGATAAATCTGAAGCTCTGTGATAAGAATACTTTAATGCAAAGTACACTTGCATGCTAGGAATAAATTCATTGTGGTCTATTTTCTGTCTGAATAGTTAACAAAATACTTAGCTATTAGTACTTTAACAGGCATTTTGTATACATAATTTGGCATTGATAATTTGCATGAATCACCACTTCCTACTTATGGTAGCTCATACTGCTTCTGGACAGTTTCATTAGAAAGGGAGAAGAACATCACAGACAAAGCTGTGAAAGGTCATCTAATCTTTTTTTTTTTCTCGTCATTAACCCTTCTAATGCAGGTATGCACAACAGTATTAAGCATCAAAATAAAGGGAAAAGTTATGTTGCTTGTACAATTATCTGTGCATTTCCTTCTTGCTTCCTCTTCCAGGAAAATACTATCATACTATTTACTGCTTCCCTAGGCATCCTTGGATAGTCTGAACCCCTAGGTCTGTTTCTGTGCATTTGGTTACTTTATGTACCCTTTTCCGTACCTTTAAGACAGATTAGGATAAGGCTTTGGCTATCAAGTAGGAAATAAATTCCATCCAATATTTTTACCTGTATATAGTTTATTTTTTTTCTGAAAGAATATTCAGCTTTTGAAGGTAATAGCAGAATAATTACTATTCTTACTGTTGAAGCACCGAGTGCAAGATATGAACAGAGATTGAATACATTCTATCTAATCTTCTCAAAATTTCTAAAATTGTGTTATGAACAGTTGAAATAAAACTCACTTTTTTTACATGAACCACCCAATATAACCTTTGGTTTTTCTTCATTTTTTTTCCTTCTTGTTTTTAATTACAGAAACATGAACATTTGCATGCCTGGATCCTGATATGTGCTTTGCCAGGGTGAAAGAAAAACTGAAGAAAAGAAAACTCAAAGTTTTGTTGGTGTCTTTTTAAAATACATTAAATGGGGAAATAATTTTTCCCAGCTGTTGTGGGTGTATTGAGGATTAGTTAAACTAAAGGTCTGTTTGGTGAAAAATAAATTCCGATTTCTTGGGAAAAAACAACAGATCATTAAAATTTTTCCTTCTGCTGAAACACCCACAGTACACCTGTCAGAACCAAAATAAGCAAAAGTTACGTATCTGAGGAGGCAGGGTTTTTAAACTTATTTTTATGCATTTGAATAATATGCATATATTATTCAATATATTTTAATGTTTTTAATTTTATGGGGAGATAGAGTTTCCTCTAAAGGATTGCAAAATAAAATCATAGAATCATAGAATGGTTAGAGTTAAAAGGGACCTTGAAAGGTCATCTAGTCCAACCCCCCTGCAAGAAGCAGGGACATCTAGTCAGATCAGGTTGCTCCGAGCCTCATCCATCATCATCCATCATCAACTTGAATAGCTTACCAAAAAGCCATGAAAAGAACATCACTCAGGAATAAGATAGACTTTGGAACATGACCTAAAAAACCTGTTTGGAAATCTTGGTCATATAGTACAGAATGTTAAAGGAAACAAATTCCCTAAATGCAAATACATTTTTGATAATAAAATTTAGAAAGTTGGTACAGAACATTTAAAATATCATGATATGCAAGAGGACTGTGGAAATGGAGTATGTCAAATTATAACTTAATTTTGGAAACATTTCCTTGAATCTGATCCCTACTAGCTAAGTCTTGCTTTTGATTAATTTCTAGACATTTAGAGCAACATGTTCCTTCCTGTAGTCCTTAAAATTCCCTACCATAACTATAATACACCATTTTCACAGGTGTTTCATCTTAGACATTACTTTGTTTAAAGAGGTACTTTCAAAAATCAGAGCACATATTTAGGTGTGTAAGCTTTATGTATCTAACTTTAGTTGCCTAGTTTTAAATATTCAGGGCTTAATATTTACGTTCATTAAACTGATTATATTTTGTGGCTAAAATGAATTAGTCTTTAACCTATGTGAACGGAAGACGGCATTTGGCCTAAGCAAGAAAGACCGCATTATAGTTATGAGCATTTTATTTCTGTATCGCTAGAGTTAGTGGTGGCTAAGTTCATTAATCTCCCCAGCTATGAAGAAATGGAATGTCATGCACTGCAATGTATTTTGTATAGTAAATGTATAATTACATTCCTCTGATATTCTCTACTGTACATTCATTCTGTGCATGTCCATGATAAGAATATTAGAAATATATTCAATTTAAAAAAAATATCACCTGCAGTACTGCTTATTTGTGTTATTTGCCACGGTTTTCTTTAGCTTATGAAGTTTTCTTATACTGGAAGAAAATATTTCATCTCCTTATTTTGTTCTTCAAAGTGAAACCCATCTAATGATTATTGCATCTAATGATATACCTTTTACATCCACAGACACTTACAAGCCAGCTGAGTTTTCCAGCTCCCTTTCCAATAATTTTGAAGCATCACAGAAGAGGTGAGCTGTAAGCATTATTTAGCACAAAAGTTGGGCTATTTTGTCCGTAGACTTCATTGAATTTAATTTTAAGATAGATCAGCATTACTTGCCTTATGATGAAAGTGATGCAGAAATGTCAAATGACTTTACCCACCTAATACAGTAAATATTAAGAGAGGTAAAGACATAACATCACACTTCTGATCGTCGTATTGTCTTCACATTGAATGCCATTACAGGTTGCTTATTAGCAGTGGTGTTTTCAGTAAAATTTGTGAGCCTGGCCCAGGTGTCAACAAGTTCTGTGACTCTGTTAGATTTTCTTCAGTAATGACTGAGTCTATCACCTTCATTTGCCACTGTTAATCTGCCATTCAGGCTGCAAAATTCTATTTGGATCACTTGAGTTTAATTTTCTCTTTTTCTAAATGGTAACATGCCTGTAGTCTGCACAAAATATAAGTAATGTGGTCCTTCAGGCCAAACAATGCAACATCAAGGCTAAAAGAATCTATCTGGCTAGGGTGACATTGCAATAAATATATCTGAAAAAAACAATCCAGGAACTATCCTTCTGAGAATGAGTTACAGAAACTGCTCATATGAATATAGTTATCAGCACTAATTAAAATTGATTGATTCCTGGCTTTGCATGTAATGCTTTTTCACCCTGGCTAACATAGGTCAAAAATAGAAGAAGGTCAGAAATAACAAACCTATGCTTTGCACTTGAACTAAAATCTAGCTATAATGCTTACTAAGTTTAGTATTAGTGAATTTTGGAGGGGTTTGAGTTCGTAATTTGTGGTTTGTTTTTTTTTTTTTTTTCCTAAACCACTAACAGTGAGAAGATTGGCTTATAGTCTTCCAATAAAAAAGAGCATTTTGCAACAACCTTATTTACTTTTATTTTTTTTTTCTTTTTGTTAATTTTTTCAAATTAATAGTTTAAAAAGTAATCTAATCAGAAATTGGGCTCTACATTTGTCAAATGTCTGATAGATATATGACAAGATTTGCGATTGACAGTACATTTAGCCACAAAACTGCAATATCAGTTTCATATTAACTACTTTCTGTCTATATAATTCTAGTATTTAGAATTTAAGCTTTTGAGCCTCTAAGAACCGTAGACATATCTGCAATGTAAAGTTTCCTTTGTGTTTTCATTTAGTGTCTCCAGAATGCTCTTGCTAAAGCAAACACTAACATACTTGTCTATATTACTCAAAGAAGATCCTAATGATTTATAATACAGTCAGAGATAAGAAGTTAAATATTTTATTTTGGAAAAACAGACTTTCTTGTTCCAGAAGCCATGTGAAATTTTTCAAGCATCAAAATGATCAAATCCAGTTTTACACAGGTAAGAGTATTAGATTCTTCTTTTGAAACAATCTAAGCCTTGATTACATAGATAAGAGTATAGATCACCTATAACCTTGTCTCTGACCTTTTCATTATCTACTGATAGAAAATACATACTAAAATAAGGAAAGTATTTTTGGACGGATACAGTCCTTTGATGCATAATTGAGACTAACTTCCACTTGTCCAAGAGAAAAGATGAATTAATGATTCAAAAAATTACATAAATTGCATCAAGATTTTTTTTTGTCCTAGCTCATATATGCCAGATATTTTAAAATTAATCAGAAATGCATATAATAGATGCTTTGACAATTAACTGTAGTAGGTTTTATTGTTTCATGTTTTCGGGGGAAAAATAGGATTTGGAAAGGGAAAAGAGAAATCTCAATATAAAATGTGGCTTTATTATCAGTAGAGGAAGAAATCACAACAAAAATATCAGCAATTACAGTATACTAATAAATAATATCTGGTCTTTCTACCCTACTTGTAGATTCTGTGCAACTGTAAATAACACACCACTTAGTTCAAGAGCTTGTAAGAGATTTCCATAATCATGTTTCCATGCAGCTGCTTACATACGATGTATTCCACAGAAAATTTGCCTACGGACATTATTCTTACTGCACATCAAAGAAGAAGGCGGCAACAATTAGAAAATAAGTTCAAATATATGATAGTTAAGTTGATATTCCATTAAGAGATTCCGACCTTCATTTAGAAGATACATTGTTTTGATAGTATGAATGAGTTTTTATATGAAATGTGCATGCACATATTGTTGCCTTAAGTTTTCAACTTTGTTCCTGCGATCACAATCAAATGTACTGGGAGATATGCTGACCACATTTGACACCTGTAAAAATTCTAGAGATTATAAAATATTAATAAATAATAAAAAGCATAAATTACATTTTAAATGTTTCTCGTATGAACAACATAAGCAAATACTCTTACCAGATTGGTGCCTGTCTGGAGTTCTCAGACCTTTTTCACTGAAAATAACTTGGCAGATCATAGACTCTTGGAATAGTTTGGCTTGGAAGGGACCTTAAAGGTCATTTGTGCCAACCCCCTTGCCCTGGGCAGGGACACCTTCCACTAGACCAAGTCACTGAAAGCCCATCCAGTCTGGCCTTGAACACTTCCAGGGATGGGGCATCCACAGCTTCTCTGGGCAATCTGTTCCAGTGCCTCACCTCCCTCACAGTAAACAATTTCTTCCTCATATCTAACCTAAACCTATTCTCTTCCAGTTTAATGCCATTACCCCTTGTCCTGTCACTACATGTCCTTGTCAAAAGTCCTTCTCCAGCTTTTGTGTAGGCCCTCTTCAGGTACTGGCAGGCCATTACAAGGCTTCCCGGAGCCTTCTCTTCTCCAGGCTGAACAGCCCCAACTCTCTCAGCCTGTGAGACGTGCTCCAGCCCTCTTATCTTCGTGGCCTGCCTCTGGACCTGCTCCAACAGGTCCATGTCCTTCTTATGTTGGGGACCCCAGCACTGAACACAGTACTCCAGGGTGTCTACAGTACCAGACAGTTGACCTGCAGTTGACCCTTGTCTGCCCTCACCCCCCCACCCATCTTTTAAATTTTAATTTGTATTTATTCATTTTAATGCTCATGAAAGGTATAATTAAAATAATTTCCATGAGAACAACATCTTAAATTTAGCATTCAAGCCTCCCGCCCACTGGAGACAGACATTTTCTGCCAATATTACTCAGAAAACAACACACCAGGAAGTATTGTACATTAATTGTGTCAGTGAGACTATGAGGTACTAACCAACATAACTTGATTCAAATCATGTGGAAGTCAGAGACCCTTCTTACAGACTTTGGAGATGACTGTCCAAGAGCACAGGTTGAAACCACTATTGCATTAAAAATGGCATAGAGAAGAATAAAAGTCAGAATATGTGTATCAGCTGCAATATCAATATTACCAAAAGTAATGTATGCATGCTGAAGTGTGCATTTATTTTTACAAATAAATATGAAGAAAGGAAGGAAAAAAATAAACAAGCAGAAAAAACGCTTAGTGGAAGAGAAAGAATAGACAGCCTAAAAAGGTAAAGGAAATGTTTTTAGTTAGTCACCACAATATAAGTAAATTATACCCTGTAAATACTAAAAGTTAATAATGAGAATATTATTGGCATTTTAGGCTTAATCTCAAGAAGCCTTTATTTTCATATATTCAATATTTTTCCACTAATATGTTATCTTTCAGTAGACAAATTAAATTTTTCAAAGTGTGTATTTCTATCTAAGAACAAATCTATTCCTTAAGAAAAATACTTTCTGTACAGAAATAATTACACCCATTTTATTTTTAGCGTAGATAGGAGGCTTTTTTGGTTTGTTTTGTTTTTTACATGAGATGAATGATAGAGGGAAAATCAACAAAAAAAAAAGTAGGCTGAAATTTTCTTTTTGCCATAATTTCACAGAAATTAATTGCCATAGTTCAGAGTTCATATCAAAATCTAGACCCAAATTCATCCAGCCTCTTTTCAAACATAATGAGAGCTGTGTTTTACATGTGTCCATGCTTAGCTGAGTAAGTGTTGCGCCTGTCTGTGTGGCAGACAGCATCCAATAGTTTCATTGTGAATAAAATTCCAGGATCACCTTGGAGCAGGCATGCATTGAAGTCCAAGGATGGGCTTTAGGAGAGCACCGCCATACCAAGTGCCCTGGCAGCAGCCCTGCTTGTCCCATCCCCACTACCAGTCACACACACTATTTTTTTAACCTCTGCTCAGTGTCTCTCCCAGTTTTTTGACCTCTCATTTCAGAATAGGGAATCTCAAATTCTGCTCCTTGCTGAATTTTTTTTTCCTTTTCTAAAGGCACTACGTTCTATGATCAATTACTGTAAAAGAGTGTAGAAAGTCCTTTGAACAAAGATGAGGAATGTCATCTTTACCTTCTTAGCACTGCAGTGTCCATATCCCCCTGTAGAACTGAATCTACCTGCTTCCCAGCATGAAGGGGTAACTATCTTTCCCTGAGATACCTTCCCCCTCATCCTATCACAACAGGCCTAGCTAAAGAGTTTCTCCTCGTCTTTCTTGTAAGCACCCTTTAAGTCCTGGGAGATAATGCCAAAGTAACTGTCAGCTTCTCCAAGCTGACAGCTTCTGAATTAACTACAGACATAAGTAATTGGCCTCAAAAAAAAAAATACACCAACCACAAACAACACTTTTGGTATGCCTCTCATTTTACATAGTCTATTTTTGATTAATTTTTATCAATTTCATTATAGTAATGTACCACCATATATACAATACTATATTTTAACAGAAGCTAATATTAGACATTCCAAAAAGAAAAAAAAAAATGTACATTAGAGAAGTGTTCCTTTAAAGCAAAGTATCCTAATTTTTGCATAAACAGAGTGGGAATTGTAGATATATATGTATTTCAAGAAATCGTTTAGCCAATATAATGGAAGTGCATCACCTGCTGAGATGAAAGACAAGCTCCATTTTAACTCCTGATACCATTTAGGTTTGTTTTATGACTGAAACTGTTCCAGTAACATGTAAAAATAACCCATATTCATAATTTCACCACAAGGCTCAATAGACTCATTGGCTTTAGTGTATGTTTTTTGTAGAAGTAGCAGGCCTAGTTATGCAAAATAGAAACCACACTTCAATTTTTCTATCACATTTATGGCAGTTAAATAGAAATGGAAGAAATGTTATATTCCCCCAAATTCAGACAATGTTCAAGTTTCTATGGAAACCCTGAACACCTGCACAGAGAACAGAAGCAAAGGGTGAAATTGTTCTGTTTTTCACCATTTCCCCTCTTATCTCTTTGATCCATGTAGAAGTATTTAATGTATAATTCACTTTGTGTTATCTCCTGTTTCTCCTTTCACTCTTCATGTATCTCCAGGCCTGGGGAAGTTTCCCTCATTGTATTGCTTCCTATTGGCTATCCAGGTGATTGTGAAGTATGATGACTAAAATTTAAATGTTTTCAGGTGCCTGGTCTTCATGATTTTATATGTTAATTTATTTCAAGTCAGCTGAGCACAGAAAAAACCTGCAAGAACTCTAAGAAAAGTACTCAAATCTGGCAACTATAACTTACATGATCCCAGGAGCCCTTCCTCCATGTCTGCTTAAAAACTCTGGGTTACGCTCACATAAAATCTCAGAGATAGTACCAGACACAGCCCAAAATGGACACAAATGACACACAATGATCTCTAAAGAGCCTTTGAAGAATTAGATTTGTTCCTCTTGAAATGAAAGACTACAAACTATGTGAAATAAGCATAAAAATGTTCTGTGATAAAAGCAGTTTTATCTATAGACCTCAGATGATTGAGGAAACAGAAACTAGAAAACAGCACAAATGTAATTTTCATTTTGCCGCAAGATCAATTTGATGAAATATTTAAATGGTTGGACTAAAGTCTTAAAGCTTCAATAAATCCTATGACCCTACTCTGTTCTTACAGTGACCTGGAAAGAGTTAAAAAACACAATAGATGGGAAATCATCCCTGCTTACCATAACCTGTAAATATTATGTAATGGCATTCTCGATGCTATAATACTAAAAGGCTTGAAAAGTAAAATGTTATTAAAAAAATTTGTATGTAACTTTCTTGGAAGAAGTTCAATGGAAGACTGGTGTGACTAACTATGCAGCTGAACTGAAGTGCTATTCATGTAAGAAGTATGGTACAAACAAAATGGATGCAGATTTTCTCCTACTTAATTAGAAGTGTTAGAAGAATTCTTTTTGTAGATATAGCTTATTTCTTTGTGGTCAAAGACAGCTAAAGGATTTGGTACTTCCCTTTGAGGCTTTACATTAGATACTAATTTCTTCCATATAAAGTCTTTTGAAAATTGTCACAGTACTTCTAAGTCCACATGTAGATCAGGGAATCTCTGCAGGAAAAAAGTATTAAAACAGTCTACTTGAACAATAGAGCTACTTACAAAATGCATAAAAAATGCAAATCTTACTGATGTCATTGCTTCATAGCGTTTGATACACTATAAATAGTGTTTTAATGCTTAATACTAAGAAATAGAAGGAAAGACTCACTAAAGTCCTTGGAGTTGAGGAAATAATTCCTTAGAAGTGCCCTCAGTGGTAAGAAACCAACAAAAACCCAAAAAATGGTTAAAAATATATATATGTGTATGTGTATCTAGAATTTTTACAGGGTAGCTTTTTCAGTCTTTAAGCTTCTAGAACTGATTTTCTTTCCAGGGAGAGGACTAGCAAACTGTCCCCAGAAAAGCCTGCAGCACACTCACGAAGAAACTCTTCTTGCTTTCCTAGTGGAGTATTAAGTTGCCATGTACACGGTGCATCAAAGCAGAAGACATTTGTGCCAGGGAGGCCCATGTGTGACGTGCAGGGTAACTTCCAGTGGCACCAGGACTGTCCTTCCAGATTAATTTCATAAGTTCTTTTCTGCTTTAAGAACTGTGCATCCAATTCAAACTGTTGCCATATAAATTTTCACTTCTGTGTTTTTAAATTAATTTGAGATAATTTATACACCAGTTAGTATCACTACAGAGCCTTGGAAACTTCAGTGATAACATATTTCACAGGTATGCAAACATTAGCATTGAGAGTGTTACTGAATGCTTAATAAATCCTAACAAGGAAAATTCGTTATGAGTAGAAAGCAGGAGGAACGGAATAGTTCAGCACTTCCACCTTGGGAGTCCTCTGTTAGATAAAGAACACTGACAATGAATAGACTGTAAATATAAGTAAGGAACAGCTCTTATTAGGTCTAAGAGTAATAAAATCTAAGCAGGCAAGGTAAAGGAAAAAATGAACTCCTGCTTCCTCATTTTACAATAATTAAGATATTAAGAGATTGCTGGGTGACACAGAAATTGAGGCAGAAAAGGAAATTTTTCTGGTTTTAGGTGTGTCTTATTCACAAAACTATCCCTGCTCTTCAAAGGAAGAAGTATTTTTAAAAACACACATTTATAGACGCAAGGTCTGCAAATGATGAGAAAACTTGCTTTAAATACTATGAAGCACCTCGATTTTGCTATCTAGAAACTATACGTTAGTTTATGATTTTGCATATGAATACACTATGAGACAACTTCTTGGACATGAAAATAGTCGCTGCCTTTTATTTATTTATTTTAATATGCTATTGAATGGATCCCAGTACCTTATTATTTTGTTATTCATTTACATTTTCTGTAAATATTAGTGGTTTATCATTTAAGCTTTCACTTCATTGAATTCCTTTAAAACTGTTGTATGAAAAAAGGAGCAGTAATATCTAAATTAAAGGTCTTTACCAGTCATAGATAAAAATGAAAGCTTCAGTAACAGTTTGCAAATCGATCAAAACATGTTCACCCTGAAGAAACACTGTTCCCTCCAGTCTGAATTCGTTACACGTGGTACAGTGGTGACGTGCATTAGCTTCTCCATTAGGGAGTTAACGTGATCAAGTTCCTGTAGGCCAGCACAGGTTGTCACTTCGTATTGTCTTTCCCTTTGGACACAACAGTTTCTAGTTTTCTCTGGATGGCACAACACAGTGCAAAACCATAGGAAGTTAGCACCTGTCATCAGTGAATTTTAAACCATTTAATTAAAAGGTCAGAAATGTGAAAAAAAGTGAGCAAGAATCACACTTCTCTGCTTCTTGTCAGTACAGGCATAACTCAATCTGGGTCACTGCAGAACCTGGTCCAATGAAACAGGCAACACATGGACAATAGCCTTTAAATGAGAAATAAATTTCTTCCCCATTCTGCTATTACTGAGGAATAATAGCAAGCTGTGGCCATTTTCATAGAGGTTTATAATTAATTCATTAAGACTGCATGACCATGTTCTCTAAGGCTGCATAATCACCGTGACATTTCATATAACACACAAAATATTGATGAAGCACAACACTGAGCAGCTACTTAACTTACAAGCCTCTGGATCAGTGCATTAATGTAAGATGATGTAATAAGTAAAACAGTTACTGAGACTATTCACTAGCACATTGCAGTACTAGATTTTGGGTTGAATTGTATCAGTTGAGCCTTCTACAAAACGATTTGAAAGAACACCTATGTACACATGTATGTGACTTCTGTAGATTGATATAAAGTGATTCATTAATTTTAAGTGCATAGAATCATAGAATCACAGAATCACATGGTTGGATGGGACCTATAAGATCATCTAGTCCAACCGTCTTCCCACTACCATTGGTGCCAGAGCTACTAAACCATATCTTGTAGCTCCTCATCAAGCCGCCTCTTGAACACTGCCAGGGACGGCGACTCCACCACCTCCCTGGGCAGGCCATTCCAGTGCCTGACCACTCTTTGGGAGAAAAAGTTTTTCCTCACGTCCAACCTAAACCTCCTCTGGTACAACTTGTGGCCATTACCTCGGGTCCTGCTTGTTGCCTGGGAGAAGAGGCCAAACCCCTGCTCATCACAACCTGATGAGTGCATGAAGCAACTGACAATCAATAGTAGGGGAAATATTTTTGTATATGCAGAAAGATATGCTACCATTGTTATGTCAATGAATTTCATACGTGTGAGCTGGAAAATATACAAGTCATACGTAAACAAGATTTTTATACACTTCCAGTGTTTCCAGCTAATATTGGTGTAGTTTGCCACTGAAATACCTTCAGTTCAGCAGGTTTCAATACACCACCGTGTGTGCAACTTAAATGTTTTTGACAATCTGTGTTCATTTCTTCCCTTTAACCACTCCAAACACCAACCCTGCTACTCTCTTAGAGAGTGATACTCTCTCCTCTATAAACACAACAACACAGATTTAAAACGCCAACATCATAGGAACAGTAGCTCTAATACCTTATTAATACTCAAGAGTGCCCATGCTTTTCTGCTGAAGAGGAGGTTAAAGAAGTGTATAGCCATACTGCTTTCTAGACATTATGCAGACAAAGATACTGATACCATGGCATAAAAACTCACATAGAAAAGAACGTTTTGAATATTGAAAATACAAATGGCAAAGAGCATCTCAGGATGCACACACTGTGAACATAGTTACTTTGCCACGTATCTAATTCATACATTCTTTCCTAGCTTGAGAAAGATATTCTGAAACAAGTCCCATTTGTTAGATATAATTAACCACTTCTGGAGCAATTTGACACCATCTACTTTAGAAGTTACATTTAGTGATATGACTGACAAAGAAAATGGCACAGCATTTTTCTCCATTTAGTGAAGACTATTTTCTACATTGCACAGTCTTCTGAATAAATATTGCAGAAGAGCCTCTGTGAATGAATTTGCAGTAGGAAGGAAACACCATTCATAATTAGAAGAAACCCAACTGAATTCAAAACTTGCTGAAGAGCACACAACTGAAATGAATATCACAGGAAGAAGATATGCAATTAAGAAATCCTGGAGGAAGAATGTAACATCGTTTTCTTTCATCACTTAGCCCACCACACACTTAACCTTGGGCCTCTGCCTGCCTGCATGCCACCTTTTACACAATTCAGAAAGAGGTTGTCTGACAGCTCACTGAGCTCTCCATCTCTTCCTGTAGAACTTGTGTGGTGCATGAAAGAGTTGAAAATACTCTTTTTTAAAAAAAAATAATTATTTGTTTATATCAAGTTTCTCCATACT
Organism: Tetrax tetrax; assembly: GCA_009806455.1. Lineage (NCBI taxonomy): Eukaryota > Metazoa > Chordata > Aves > Otidiformes > Otididae > Tetrax > Tetrax tetrax. Next base: position 172,377 of record WHYT01014792.1, on the reverse strand, counting down.
TAAAGTTAGAGGAACAAATTGCAGTTAGGAGCACAAGTTATGATTAACATCAAATATCCAAACTAGCTTACATCAAAATGTTGGATCTCACTTTTTCTGAAGTTTAAAATAACAGTTTCTAGGATTTTGGTGTTATGCTTATGTCATTTCTTGAATCGACTCTCTGCACATCAAGTCTGTCACTTTTAGCCTATATTCTATTTAATATTGTATTGTTCTGTCTAGAAAACTTAACTTCTTCAGCTAAAAGGAAAAGTTGTTAGCTTATCAACTTCTGTGTCCTGTGATAGAAACAATTACGCCCAGCTAAACACAAAAAGGCCCTTCTTAATTGTCCAACAAGTCTGATGGTGTAGCCAAGCTTTGCAAACTTATAAGAATTCATTCGAAAAAAAAACCTTGAAAACAAATTATGGCCTCCAAAATGTCTACAGCAGGGCAGTGATACTGTCAGGAGAAAAAAAGTGGTCTTCTACTTTGGCAAGACAGAACAGAAAAATCTTTACTGTACATTTATTTGAAAATGATGTAATAGTGAAAAGTTTGTAAGTCATAAAAATGACACAATAAAGAGAACAGCAAGGCCATGTAGGTATAATCTTCTGTAAGTTAAGAACTTCAACTTTCTTTATTCTTACAAATCTTTAATTTTCAGCATAATTTGCAAAATCTCACTACATATACCATATGTGAGTATTTAGAAAAGGTCAATACTGAATTATTTCCTTAAAACAAAGTTTGTAGTTTTTCGATATAGCCATATCTGTCATTTCCCATAGTGAAAGAGATGAATTGATTTCGCTGGTGGAGTTGTGTCTGTACTCAGACAGGGCTCTGACAGTTGTCTCTAGCTGGCAGCGCAGCCAGCCAGCATCGCCTCCTCTGATGTCATGACTGGGCTCAGCAGTTCACACATGGTTAACAGACACGGCTGTTGCCCGCTCAGGAACCTTCTGCTGTACCCAAATTATGAACTTCCAGAGAACACAGAGGTGGTAATGCTCATGTTTTAGCACAGTTTTTGTACATTAATGACCTGATTAATTTAAAACTGAAAAGAGCAAGCTGCTCTCTGGAGAGTCCACCTTGGATCGGAAAAGTCCCTCTAGCCAAGTATACACAGAAACTGACTTATCAGCTTGGTGGGGCTGGAAAGAATACAGCAGCATTGCCAATATCTAGGTATTTGCTATTAGAAATTCTTTTTTTTTTTTTTTATCTGAGACTAAGAACAGCCAGGGAGCAAAATATATATTTCTTTTAAATCATGTTTAAGATGTCATTTCTTTTCCTGTTAGTTTTTTCTGCTGACTTCACTTCTATCCAGCAATTTGGGCTCGGAGTATGGGGTTTTCGCTTGTTTTTTTCTAAAGCAAAGACTCTTCCCTTGCTAGGTGGGCTTTTCAAGTTCTTGCCACTTTATTTTAAACAAATTCTGTTTCCTCCCAAAATAAGGATAACAATATGTTTTCCCCTCCAAAGGAAAGCTACTTGAAAACATTGAAATTTGCTGGAAAGAACCCAAGGGACCAAATCTTTGCAAGGTGGTGGATACAATTGAGAGGCACTGTACTGGAAGTTTGGAATAAATGCATGCAGGTAAGCCTTGAGAAAGGCTGAAACAAAACCAGCAGGATTCTTTTTCTCACGTAGCTGCAAATCCTTAGTTCTTATTGCACTGATGATTTGAGCTGTAAGGAAATTTACTCAGTAAAGCAGAGTAAGTGCAAATCTAATTGCTAAACGATTAAAGAGGAAACTTAGAGACATCTCAAGAAATAAAAAGAAAATTAGTAAGAATTTAAAGACATGTTTCTCTGTCCTGTGAAGAAGCAGCAAGCCAGAACTAGGTGTAAAGCATAAAATTAAGACAAAAATTTTATTGCTAGTTTTATTTATTTAAACTCTGACCTCATTTGAGCTGATTCTCAGGATATTAACTCTTCTATAAATCTCCAGGAAAGTTGATTTATTCCTTGCTATAATACTTAAACATGGGGGTTTTTTTTTGCATATCAGTCTTAAGTTGTTCTAAGTCCTAGTGACACTGAAGATTGCTTATGCCTCTCGCTTTATCAAATGGCCTTATCTATGTGGTGCTCTGGCTTATCTATTAGAAGTGCAAAAGGAAAATACTTTCATGTCAGATTATGTCAATTAACACAACTGAAAACTCAAAATTTTATTTTCTAAGAGAAGATCTTCCTGAAACTTTGAATTAGTTACACACAAAGTATGGAAATTTCACCAATACTGAAACAGTGGTCCAGCAATTTAGTGAACAATCTTATCTCTCTACCCTTATGAACTGAGAAACCCAGTTCATTAAAGTAATCTTTATTCAGGAAGAAAAAGAAAACTACTACGTGCGACATGTGAGTAGCTACTACATGTAAGTAAAAGAAAACTAACCAGGGCAGGGAGGGGTGGGTGGAAGCGGGGGGGGG
>WHYT01014792.1:98654-169910 GCA_009806455.1 Tetrax tetrax | reverse complement strand
GAGGGGGGGGGGAGGGGTGTGGAGTTGGGGGAGATGGGGAATAGTGTATCTTTAGCAGAAATGTTAGAAATTAACAGTTATCCAAGCATAAGATACCCACACAATGGTAAATGTAACTTTTTCCCCTTTTAGCTTTCATCGTAATTTGGAAGCCAGGAATCAGAGAGAATATGCCAGTCCCAGCACAGTACCACAAACATTACCTGTCTCAGCATAAATCAAAGCACCTCACTTAAGCAGCAGCAAAACCACAAAAAGCTTCCTCCATGTTACCCCGTGTCATCACTGCCTATACATTACTAATGGTTTCTGGTTGCTCCTTTGTACCAGGAGAATCTATCACTATAACCATCAAGAAAAGAACCATTTCAGAGGAATTAGGCATCTCTGATGCCCCTAGGAGCCGTGCATCTTCCCCCTCCTCTTTCTGTGTAGGGAGATAAGGAAGGGACATGGTAGGCTTTTTAACTTCTCCCTCTTAATTTCAGTTTACCCTAATAATATTTTAGGATTACTGCAAAAATTTGTTTAAGTTTAAGATAAACCTTTCTTAAAATACAAGGCTCTGGCTTACCTTAGAGTCGAAAGAATAGTTTTTTATTGTGCATTATTCTATCATAACAAAAAAGTAGGAGGAGAGGAGTACCTGTTGTACAAACCAGTCATTTCCCATTTCTTTAGGGAAACAAACAGAAAGTCATTATTCATCTGAAGCTGTCTAGAGGGCTTAGGACTGCATGATGGAGTTGGGAATAATTTCTTTGGAAGACAGATTAATTTCTTCTAGCACTGACAGAAAGTGAACCAGTTAGCTTTGGACTGATATGGATGAGAGCTAGGAATCAATTCTATTTTATCAAGTCTTTCTTCTACTAATCACCAGAAGGGGGTTTGTTTAAAAAAAAAAAAAAAAAATCATAGTAATGACATCTTAAAAACCTATGAATTTATAATCACGGATTTAGAGGTATTTAATTTACTTTTCTAATAGATTCATGAACAGTTGCATGAGGAATGAAGATGTTACCACATTGCAGACTTCCCACAGAGTTGTTTTCACTTGGATCTCTACTACTTACATAGAATATAAAATCACTTCTTAAAGGGTCACAAAGGAATACAAAACAATTCGGATCTTGCAACCAGTTTCTTAATATTGAAAGAAATGAATGAAAATTTCCATCTAGCTTGCACTGTGTTTGGGGGAGACATATGTAATAATTAGAAATGTGATTCAACGTAAAGGGGTAAAAGAATGGGAAGCAGACCCAGAGAACTGAATGAACATTTAAACAATAACATGGACTGACAGCAAAATGAAGTGAAGGGATTTAGTTTGGATTGGTTTTGAAGACTTAGACCAATTTGAAAAGTGACAGAATAGTGAAGCACTAGCCTGAGGGCGTCAGAGAACGTTTCAAAGATTAAGTTGTTTTCTTCATAACTGACTTTAATACTGAGTTTTCAGCGTAAGCCAGAATGCTGGGCACTTGATTACAAGAGAGGTGCTTGCTGTAGAGCCTGCTGGTGCTTACCACCAATCCATCTTCTTGCTGTATCCACTTATTACAGTGGTTTCACTCTAGGCTTTTATGAAGCAAGTGCTTTGTATTGGTGAGTGTTTGCACTGCCCATTGCATGACTCTGTGCCCAGTAACTCTAGACATTGGGATTATTGCTGTTAGGCTAGATACACAGTTTCCTCATTTATGCTAAGGTTTATGGCATGAATCATAGCATTTCATACACCACTGCAAAGAAAACACTTCAGCAAATATCAGGTCTTTAGTGTGCTTGCTGACCTAACCAGCTTTGCCTTCAGCAAGTATTTATCACAACAAATAGTAGAGCAATTTTGCCTTTTCCCCTTATCAGTTTTTTCAAGCTGGTGCTCTAAATAGTGATTATATCAAAATAATAATTTTTAAAAACCTCTGAAGGCAAGAAATTTTTGAACTTTATTGTCCCATACTTGTAAGATTAGTTTCCTCCTATTGATCTTCTAAGAACTATTTTAATAATGCTAGGATGACAAATTAAAAGCTGCTAGAAAGTAAAAGTGTTCATTATATTCCTGGAAGAATTATGATAATAAAGATGATGATATGATGAATATGGCCCAAAAGCACTTCAATGACACAATGGTCATTTCCATTTTGAGATGTGTTTTTTTTTTTTTCCTAAGCATTTGCAATAAAGCAATGCACAGAAAAATGAAAGAAAAATCCAATAACAGCAATTAAATAATTCTGGAAATAGTAATAAAAAAGCAGGGCTTGTTTTCTGAGACTGCTTACTGCAAATTGTGTTAAAAGTCTCTGCCACACCCATACCCTCATAACTCTCACTAAAGACAATCAGAAAGGCGGATACCACCTAGTTCCTTTTATTGTTCTGGTACTATATTGGCATACTCAGACAAAAGCATACATTTCACTCCATTTAAGCTATTTATTCATGAACATACTCAGCCAGATGAGAAAATAATTAGTAACTGAATGTAGGTAGGGAAGTTTAAGTATTTGCTTGCGGGACAGGGAAAGGTGAAGAACAGGGAAGAGTAAGATAAATTAGAGGACTTAAAAATAAATTTTAAAGATACTACATTTTCACCCTTGACACAGTACTTCAGACAAGATTTCATTGAAAATTCCTGGACAAATATTGTTGACGCTTCTAGTAGTTGGCAGTTGGCTGAAATTAGCAGCTACTCCCTTGGTTTTTTCCTCCTCTGTGACAGAAGTTGGCCTGCAATCATCAGCCATGGCTCTTTGAATCTTTATTTGTTCGCTTTTACCCTGAGCCTACCTTAGCCTCTTTGGATAGCTAGCTCACTGCTAACACTGCGCCCTTCCTTGGTGCAGCGTACCAGCTGGACCTGGACTGGCTACGTAGTTCCGGATGCTGATACAAACCTGTGAGAGTGAGTATCCTGCAGTGTCTTGCTTTATAAATCAATTTTCTTTTTTAATTAGTTTTATCAGGAAGGATTGCTTACTTGGGAATTTGTACTAGAATTTAATAATGCACTTGAGCAGGAGGAGAGAGAAAAATACAGATCTGCAAAGTGAAGTACTTATTTGAAAATAAGTCCTGTACAGTTTCTAGATAAAGCAGATACATTGAATCACAGGAAGTTCTACAGTCCTAAAGCACTAAGGTCTTTAAATAAGTTAGAGTTGAATTTTAATGTTTGTTGAAACAAATCTCAAATAAACCTACTGTCTTTTGTTAAAAGACTTGGCATGTAGCCAAGGTCTGCATGTGTTAATGTCACATTTGGTAAAGTTGTGTTATACCTGGATCAATATTCATCTTGCTGCCAGGAAAAAACTGTATTTCATTAAGGGATAATACATTTTTCTTCTCAAAATAATATTTCAAACAGCAAGTATGAAGGTCAAAAACTGTTTTTAAACAGTAGTTATAGGGAAAGACATCCAAATTATTTAACTTGATGGAAGCTGTGTAAGCTTCACATCAACATAAATAAGCTCCCCAAAAAATCTCAGATTGCCTACGCTGGTTGTAGTACCTCCATTATTAGAAATTCTGTTCCTCAACTGACTCTAATATCTGTTAGGAACAGTTTAATGACCATGCGTGGTACAGGACTGTGCGTCCTAAGAACTATCACAGCATTTTAAATTTAATTCTATTCTATTAACTTGCACAGCTGCAAGACTACAGAAAAATCTATATGGATTGCACTTGTACTTAAGTGACTCAATAAAAGAGTATTTAAAGTATTTTTTAAATTTACTTTGTTATATACAAGAGCAACACTCATTCTCCTTCCTGAAACCAGAGAAGCTTAAGTGCACAGGACATCATATTTGATCAGAAAGTAGTTTATTTTTGCATTAACATAATGCTGCCTTTAGACTTCAGAGTTGTTATGGCTGAGCCAGAGACAGTTGTCTAATCAGTCTAATCTGTTTTATTTTACACTGTTTTGTTAAAGCTTAACTTCTTGTTCAAGTTATGGTGCGATAATCATCCATGATTCCTTGGGACGGAAATGCCAGGTTTGTTATGCTGGCTATATAGAGGAAGTTCCAAAACATGTTGTCATCTCCACTTCTTTGAAAATGATCAGCATTATACTGGGTGGCTCCCAAGATGGATCTAACTAAATTTCAGGAAGATCATGAAAGCATTGACATTAAAAATAAAGGCTTGAGATGGGATCCTGCTCTCACTGAATTCAGCGGACAAAAATCCCAACTAGACCAGTGGTCAGCTTTCTGCTTTGGGCTTACAGTATTATGTTTTCTTCTAAGGAACTGAGTCTAGACATGCAGTTCTATTCTGAGCTACCACTGAAAAAAAAAAAAAAAGAATATCATTTTGCTATATTTACGTATCAAGCTCAATGAATTATTCTCAAATAGCTAATGAAATACATTAAATCACATGGACTATGAGTTCTGTTAAGTTCATTGTTGAGGGAATAGAGAACAACTTTCATAGAGTGGTATAGACCTGACAGACTAGTACAATGAAAAAAAGAAAAATCAAAAGACACTGAATAGTTCAGATATTAGATCCATTGGATATGAAATCCTAGACACAGCAACTCATCTCATCATAATGTGATCATGACTTCAACTCTAAAGAATGAGGTGCTTGAGACTGTGCATGAGAACTTATCTTCACCTACAGTTTCTCCTAATTTTTGTAGGCAAATAGTACTATTTGATCTTTAAAAAAAAAAAAAATATCTTTATACATATATTCAGGAAGAATTTAAGGAAGATACCTATGAAAGGATGAAAAATTATCTTCATCAATCTGCCAGAGAAGGGAAATTGAAATTGTTACAGCTTAAAATTTTATGCAGGTTTTATTAGACTCCATAGAAGCGTCTCAATAAAAGATTACTTTCCAGCAACAATGGCTGGAGATATAACCCAGAAGGTGAAGTTATCATTCAGATCTTATTGGCATTTTACATATTTAGGCTGTCTTTTGCTATTTAGTTACAGAGTCATATAGGAGTCTACGCATAAATAAGTAGTTTTGGAAAGCAAAATTATACTCTATCTATAGTTGCTGAAGGGTATGTTATGCTAGGAGGATTCAGAAGAATAGCACTATGGTCAATATGTTTGCTTTATAGTATTTGAGCAGCATGAAATGAATATATATTCCCAGAGAGCAATTTAAATGCAATTTCTAATATCATGTTATTATAACCTCTTTCAAATACCTAATAAAATGTTGATTATATTGCTAATCGTATTCTTAGTGATATCGTATTTCCAATGTATAAATACTTAAGCATGGTTAAGACGACTGACAGAATCATGCACTGCCTTGAAAATCTTTGCAGTATCCTTTAATTACTAATCTCTAACACCCAGATTAAATTATTCCTTTCTTATCTTATGTTCAATGGCTATGATTTAGCAATACAAATGGAAAAATGTTTATTTCAAATTTTTCTCTAAAATGTCACTTGTCCATTCAACAAAACCAACCAATTCATTAAACCTTTGTTCCCTGAATTTTTCCATCCATTTAGCCCATAATGTTTTAGTTCTTCCCTGAAAAACTTCAGATCTTGACATCTTTGTGAAGAGAACACTTACAATATTACAAATGGACAACAACAGCCAATGCAAGCATTGTCTAAATACAGTATTACTCATGGATATGAACTTAGTTCTCCAATTTGTGTACCTCTCTTCTCCCATCTGCCTGCCTCTTTTTGTTTTTTCCAAGCAAACAGAAAAAAAACCCGCTATTTAATTGCATCTTTTATTGTTTTGCTGAGTCAATTCAATATTTCACCTTTTGACATTTTGTCATGTCAGCCTCTAAAATGGGAACAAACATAATAAGCACTCTTTACTGGCTTTTGGACACCTAACAACTCATTTAGTCAAAGCCTAATTTGCTGCAGTTTGTTGAAGTCTGTGGGAATAACATATTTTGTTACAGCTAATCAAGTGCGCATCTGCTTCCTGTTTCAAGAATAATTCATCCTTCTTAGCTAGATAAACTTGTCCTTGTTTATTTCTTAAATCTTCAGACTAATGTATTGATTGCATAATTGCTGAACTTTTACAGGGTTTTTAGTTTTGCCAGAGAAATGAGACAATGATTAAGAATAAGCTTATATATTTCAAAGACTTTCAGTTTAAATTGAAAAGTTCACTTCTAAAATTAAATAAATGAGATGGCTCCATAGATTTATGTTATGCTATTCTGTTCTAATTTAACTGAGACTTCCCAGTCGTCCCAGAGAAGCTCCCTTAATTTACCAGTAATCTTTTCTATGTACAATGATCCCACATCTACACATGTCCATGAAAATACAGAGACAAAGACTAAAACAACTAGAACCCAACACAGTACAAAAGAAAAGACACTGACATTTAGTTTGGTGTCTAGCTATTCCCATGTAACAGCATTTATCCTTAATACATTATCTATGTATTAATAAAGAATTTTATTTAAATTATTACCTTTTTAGAATGTTTCAGTGAATAATTTTTAGAGAATGATTACTTTGATAAGGAAATAAATTATTAATCTCTGCTGACAATGGTTGGGTTTTGCAAGCTATTGATAAACTTCTTTAGCTTTGTTTATACTGTTTTTTAATTAAAAAAAAAAGTCAATTAGGCTTCTTGGTCTCTAGTCACAGCCATATGTAATGAAAGTAAATACACAATGTATTAAAATCCAGAAGCATTTCAAAGGAAATCACATTTCTCACTGGCCATGTCTAAAACCAGATTGTATTTTCTTTAGGTAGACTTGTTTCTCTAAATTGAATAATTTTTTAGTTTTAATGGGCAATATATGAAAATTATATTGTGATTCTGATATTCCATTTCTGTTCCTCTTTTAACATAAGGTACTGACTGGTTGTCTTTCTCAGAACTAGAAGAAAAATCTGGAGAAACCACAGGAGTTGTTAATATTTCAGGTTAAGTGACAGATTAAAAAGGAAGGGTTGGCAACCTTAGAATATGTTAAAACTTCCTCCTTTTTTTTTTTTCTTTCCCCCAGCCACAGCTCTTTCTGAGACCTCATGATTAGAAAATTCAGGCCGCTGCAGCATTTACGAGTTAGATACAGCAGTACGGCATTTACATTTAATTTCCTCTTATCAGAATGAGACTGCGTAATTACTTCTGTGCGTAGGGTTGTGGTTGTAAGGAGTTTGGTCTCACTGCAAGCTGCCTGATTTAACTGCCTATGCACTAGGGTCCTCTTAAGAGGGTTTAGGAAGTCTGTCATATTCCATTTATACTATATATTCACTAATGTAAGAACCTTGTTTTGTGAATTAAGAATTTGCTTTTAACCAGCATTCATGGAAATAAAAATTATTTCTGGAAATTGAACACTAAAAGAACGAATGGAAGGGGTTTGGGGTTTCTGAGTACTAATATGATGGAAAAAAAAAAAATGGTCCACCTTCTCTTCAGAATAGAATTCCAAAAGTCCCTAATAAATACATTCTCTTTATCATTTCTTACTCAAGACACTATTCTACAAGGACTTAACTACATGCTTTGCTTTGTAAGCTAAAGTGGTTCCAGTAGAGACATTGATTGATGCAGAGCTAAAGTCTGAGGGAAAATCCCGGTGTGGAAGAAAACATGCACTAGACTGACATGAGACTGTTGTGCCAGAACCCTCAACTTCTTTGTACGTGTTTATATAGCCAGATACACTCTTAAATTAAATAATCCATATCTAATTTGAGATCTGCATATGAATGCTGGAAATCCATCAAAAAGCACCTAACTGTTCTGAAAGCATATGCCTTAAAAATATTAGATATTAAATAGAATGAGCTAATAGCAAAAGAGAATCTTCTGTGGAGAGTTCAAGAACTCTAGCTCTAGTGTTATTCAAAGGTGTAAATATCTGCAGCCAGTAACAAATGGTTTGTAACATCAGCAGCTGGAGGAACATAAAGAAAGGGGCTACACAAACCACTCCTCTGTAGCATTCCACTGAGAAGATAAAAACTTACTGAAAAGAGTAGGAAAATGCTTAGAGGTTTCTGATGTTCGATAGTGTTGGGAGGATTCAGATTCAGAACTGAGTAGCAAACATTTGTGTAGATATTTTTGACAGATCCTACTTGTTTGCCAGTGAAAGTATTCATCAATACTAAATATGACTCACCACAACGATACTCATCTTAGCTAATTTTGAAAGCAATTCTAGTGTGCCACTATATGCATAGCTTTGAAAAATTTCTAACAAAGCAGCTTGCTTTATATGACGAATAGCAAAAGATAAATATACTATTCATACATGTGTAGCCTAAATGTATATAGCCTGGAGAGATTTTTTTAAATAGGCATTTTGAAAATTTAACATATGTTCTGCAAAGCCGTATTAAAAGGTTAGGATTAATGAGCACCTCACAATAAAATCATGCAAATTATGCTAGACGGTCATCTCACCAGTTTTAATAGCTGACCATTATTATTCTAGATAAATAACCATGTATTCAAATATACCTTATTGACAGAGAGAATGTGTTACTTGGTTGTGCAGCAGGGCAATGAATAAACGAAACAAAAAAAAAAAAAAGAAGTAAAGTGAGCAGATATTTGGCATCAAAAGAATGGCTCTGTGGGATACAAACAAGTAAAACATGGGGATGAAATGAATTGGAACTGAATCTATTTGCATTACGGATTGAACACGATGCGCTCAGTAGGAAAGCAAGCAACACTTCACTGAACAACAGCAAAATAAGTTTAATAACCCAGCAATGTTTTTATGTTCCAGAAGTGAGCTTTTGTTGTTCTTAACACTTCAGCCATACTTTTTTCACCAAAAGTTTTTTCCAAAAAGAAAATCCTGGTTTGCATCTCTATTTAAGTAATGCCACATTTCTAAATATGCTGAAGCGCTATAGGAAAACTGACTGTTCTTACAGCTTTCCAATTGCAGATTTGCTTTGAAATTTTTAAACAGGTTAAACATTGTGCTCTGAATTTCTCTAATAAATCTCTTCATTTCAAAGTCTATGGACATGGAGAATCAATTCACACTTTTGTAGGAATGAACACTTAATATGAAGAAGACTAAAAAGATCCAGTTTGTTTAAATGCCATGCCATTTTCACAGACATAGAAGAATAGAAAAATAATGTTTTATTTTAAGAATTAACCATAATTTAAAATTAAAACAGCACACTGGAAAAAGAGATGAAAAATTCCTATTTGTCTGGAAAATGTCATGGCATGTTCTATTTAAGGTGTATGGTCTGTTCTGATCTCTTCCTTCTGTATCACTCCTGATACAACATGTGCTCAGCTCACTAGAGCTTGGAATTTTAGACCCATCTGTGAGGCTGAAATTGGTGGAAATTTAATATTGAATTAATATTGAATTCAATACACGCAAAATAAAATAATTAAAAAAACCAACATAGGAAATATAAAAAATATCTTCATATCGTAGACTATTATTAATAGAGACTACAGTCTACATACTTCTTCCCTGTATGTTAGATATTTTGCTACTCTTCTTACTGCCAAGAGCTATGATGTTGGTAATGCTCAGATGTGAAATTTGCCGCTTCTCAAGAGATATACAGAAGACTTATCCTCCGTCTTGCACTCTGAAAAATAGATTTATGTAGAACCTAAATGCTATATAGACTTTCTATAAGAGATAAGTGTCTCTTACATCCTTGAATGAAAGATCTGTTGAATAAGGATGCAATTTGTTTACAGAAGAAAACCTAAATCTGAAGAAACTAACTGTCCCCTAATATTTTGAGTATTGCACATGTTTGACATAATTCTAGTACAGTACCACGTACCTCCTTTGGCATTTAAAAATGTGAGAAAAAGTACAAAAGGAATCATCATAATTTTGAGCACAGGAAACAAATATGAAGGAATAAAATCCAGAATCCTTTATCAACTCTAATGGTCTACCTGTACAACTATAATATTTTTAGTTATTTTCACCAGTGTTTAAGAGATCATAATCATTCCTTACCTCGCAGCACTAGGGCTATACAAGTTTTTAAACAGTATCTTACATACTTAAAGTGTCCTTTCAAACAAAAATGCTAGTTCTGAAAATTATTTAGGAGAATTTTGGATCTGGCTCCCAATCCCATGTTTGGAAGAGATCTGTTTTTAGCATAAGGTAATTTGTAACACATCTTAATGCTCACTCTTTACTCCACTTTCTATCCCTTCACTTCTCTTTTAAAGAATTGGAAAAAGCACTTTTCATACATGACAACTGTTCCTTTACATTATAACTTTTTTTGGATGCACAAATCTGAAATATAGGAGCAAAATTGTAGAGAGCTGTTCAATCGCTAATGAAAAAACCTCTTCATGATTTTAAGATTTGCACCATGTCATGCTATCATTGTAGGGCTATATTTCTTTTAAAGTACTTTTAAAACATAATTATGATATTGTGAAACTGGATACAGAAGTATTTCAAAAGAAACTTGACAAAAAAAACCCCAACAACTATGATATAAGAACATAAGCTTTTTTTTCCCCCACTATTTTGTGTTTCACAATTTCTGTTCAATTGCAGGATTAAACTTCCTAGTAGCCTATAGTAAATATTAAATAATTTTTAAGTAAGAATGTCAGTCTCAGAACTATTCTAAGTGAGTAAAAGACTTAACTTATTCTTAGTCCAGTATAGTCTTAAGTATGATATTCTGTAGTTTTTTATTTTAAATACTTACATATATACACACACATGTAGGTACACATGTACAGAGAGAGACACACTAAGTATTTCCTGCTATAGGACTAGGACTTAATGAACTCCATATACAAGTATCTGAGAGACAAGTAGAATTTACACTAGTTCCAATACAGAAACAAAGACCTGAAAACAATTTCTTGATCTTATCCTCTCAGAAGTCCAGAGACTGTATAGTTTCAGACTTCTTTTCCAGTAGAATGATAGTGTTGTTTTTACACATGTTTTTTAGACAACGAAAGCTTTCATCTTTCCCCTAGAATTAATGGGAAAATTTTCTTTGCTTCAAAGGACAAGATACCAGAATCAGTTATGCTTTTGGATAACTTGTTTGAAACTTTTCAAAAATATTTTATACAAGCATAATGATTGTTCTAGTAGGATCACCTTTCAGGATATTCCCCATAGCTCCTAAACTGACTACGAGTAACTTCAATCCTGATTTGTGTTTCGTATTTTAAAGCAGCATCTAGTTGTCTACCAAATAAAAACCACACTTTCTTTCATATGCAATCTACCTGATATGTTTATTTTCCACTGTTTATCCATCTATTTTAAGCTTCAGGAGCTGAACTTTTAACTGATATAAATTGCTGTCAGTGGAGTCACAACAATTTATGCACTTGAGCATCCTACCCCCTATATCAGTTCCCTAGAGTAAGCAGTGTAAATATTCCTTCTCCCCCCACCGCAGTGACATTATGGCAATAGTACTGAATGTAAAAACTATTAAGGCAGCCCCAAACAATCACTCTGAAGGAAAGATAATTCTTCAGATATAAGAAACCATTGTTGATTTTAAATTGGAATCACTCTCCCGGCGAGCCTTTTTCCCCCAGTATACACTGTGTGTATTAAGAAATTGCTGCGTTAATGTCTTGCTGGAAAAATTGTCTTCCTCAACTGTACAAAGTGTGATACTCCTTCAGGAATTCTCTTTTGATCACTACTTTTTTTTTTTCTCCTGGTACTTACTCTATCAATGCAAGATACAGGCGATTTGATGAGCACACCATTCATTCACCTCCTAGTCACTGGACTTCTAAGTGTATTTCTACAAATCTGGCTTAGCCTTGAGTCAGAATGAAAACACAGTGAGTAGCATCACAAGTAATCTCATTTGTGGGATTTTTGGTTTGGGTTGTTTTTGTTGTTTGAAACCACATGAAAGAGTGATAATTTTAATAGTGTAAATTAGAAGGAAAGTTTCCATCAGGAGGCATTCTGTAGCCAGAATTGGTTTGATCAGCCTGTACTAGGAAGGAACAACAGCTTTACGCTTCCAAGGATTTTTTGATGCAAACGGAGGACTGTATTAGTGAATAGTTTGCAGTTTGAGAGTGGTGCTGATAATGAAGAAAAATTCACAGATACAGGGTTGAGAACCATTAGTTAATAGTGTAGATAAAATCTATTATAATATTCCAAGTAAATTAGTGATAAATGAGATATACTATATCCTGATCAGATTCCCGGAGAGAAATAAGATTTATTTATATTAAAATAATTTTTTAACATGCAGACAAATAATCAAAAACTCTAGCTATTAAATTACAACCTCTCAAGAAATAGTAAAAAGTATAAATATAAAGCATGTTATTGGGTAACTATTTTACGAAGACTTACAAGACAAATCCACAAGAAACAAACAAAAAAAAAAATCACAAGGAATAAACTATGGAAAGATAGCAAAAGCAGACAATAGTTTATAGGAGATTACCTCTTTGTATTCATTTTCTTTAAAACGATTTTGAATAAGTACATTCTGAAAAATTAATTGCCTGCTGGAGTTGAGATCCTTCTGTCCAGTTACAGAAAACAAACCATTGGAACACCTGATCACTTAGTTTCCCCCCTCCTTTTCATTACTTTTGTTGTCTTCTATCATCATCTTGTCTTTCACTCCCTCATTATTTTCCACTCACTGTTTGCTCTGCTATTGTGTGTGCAGCTCCTGTCAGGATGGCATTCTTAATCCTCTCAAGAATTTAGCACACATCCAATATCAGAGGAAGCCAAATTCTGAGCAGTTAGATCAGTTTGTGAGCCCAGGTTTTTCATGGGAGTGGGCTGTGCTAAATCACAAAAGGCATCTGTGACATTTCTTAAAAGTTACATTAAGTCCAAAATTGTCAGACATGGAAAATTCATAGGACTCACAGACACTCAAAGAGCCAAAAGCCAAAGCCAGAAAAAGAATTGATTTTACATGAAATTTGAATGGGAGAGGGGAAAAGTCCTTAATGGACAAATAAAAATGTTTAATTAAAATGTTGTTACAATATGTGTCTAGATGAGGAAGCATTTGAAATTTTAGGAGCCCTAAGTACAGCAGTTTTACTTTAATATCCAGAAGAAGTTGTCCCTCACCCACTTAAAATTAAATACTCTATAATGAAGGACAAGCTTCTCACGAGGCCAGCCCAGATATGAAGAACATTTGCATGGCACTCTACCCAATGTTTCTAGTAATTTTTACTGTACCTCCATATCGAGTTGACACGAAAAATTCTGAAGTGTCTGCATTTTTTTCAATTATCTGCAGTATGATGCCAGATTTGTTATGTGCCACCTCATTTCATTTATTGGTATTTACTGTCCTCCAGCCGTCAGCATCAATGCTCATTTTCTACCTGCTAGCTGCCAAGATGCATTTCTACAGTTATGCATCTAATTTTCACCCACACTGTTCCTTTCCCATCATTATTTGCAGCACCATCTCTAAACATGAAATCTAATCTTCAAATGTCACTCAATTATCCACAAAAGGGTACCTAAATAACTAAATGCAGGGTTCTTCACTCATCTCTTCAGATATTTTATTTAGTTTGACATGTCATGAAAATAATATCCAAGTGCATGCTGAAATTAACACGCAAAATAAAAGGTTTCCTCTGTTCCCTCAACCAGGCTACAGCAGTGAATGTTACTGTCAACAATATTATGTTGTTTTAACCTTCTTTTGCCTCTTTCCTTAAAGGGAGCTGAACTTGCAGTATTTCCAAAACAAACAATCACTCAACAACCTGCAGTCATAATATTTACTTGTTTAACACTTTAAAACATCAGCACACCATGCTTAGAATACTAAAAAGCAATTTAGAACATTAAACAGTAACAAAAATCACCACTGCCTTCAAGTGAAAAAAAAACCAAACCAAAACAAACTAGTTAATAAGATCATAATTTTGGTGTATTCTGTTGCAAATCGCATTCAGAGACATGGAGTGAGAAATCCTAGCAGAGTTAAAATTTTGACTGCTGCTTCTTTCACTGTAGTTTGAAATTTATCAGAGACTGATAAAACATTAGAACAGCCATAGCATACCAGGCCTTGATTCCAAGTCAAAAATAGACATGTCTGCTCTCTGCTATGCTGTTGTACTGGTACATTGCATAGTTGTAGGGCTGTAGCTACTGGTGATTGAGGGCAGAGTAGAATAGGTTTGCACGTAGTGTTTGTTATAACAATTGTCAGGTTGGTAAAAAGCAAACATGATTTTGAATAAACAATGCCTTTGTCAGGTTTGAAATAAAATCAAATTATCTCTCACAACTGAGGGAATGTTTTTTGGCTCCTTAATAGTTGTCTACTTCTGTTAAGATATTTCGATCAGCAGTCCTTGAATTACCTGTTTGTGACATATTAATAAAACTTAAAGGTCAAAGCAACACTGGGCCCAGAGCAGCTCTGTTTGGCAAGGAGGACTTTGTGCACACAGGAGCACAAAAAAAAAAATGCAAACAGACTTTATTTTATTTTTTTCTTTGAATACATGAAAATATGGAAACGGTACAGTAGTTTCTGCACAACTTTTGGGAACAGAATGCCTTATCAACATTGGCATACAACCATTCATTAACTTAAATTCAGATTTAAAGAGATTGGGTCTGTCTGAACCCGGGGTCTGTCAAGCGTATTGCTTCAAGAATCTGCCACTAGTGCAGCATGTGAACATCTAAGAGAAGTACTGATGCACTACCACAACAAGAGTGAAAAATGCAAGATGAAAATGCAATTCGAAGGAGGAGGAAAGTGTCACTATATTAGTGTTCATCAACTCAATAAAAGTTCTTTTGTTTTCTTATATTAGCAGTAGGCTCACTGTTTTGATATTGTATACCTTTGAATCCTAATCGTAGAGATTCTGTAATCCTAGTGAAAGGAAATGCAGATGTTATTTTAAGTCAAAAGTGAAATGAAATGGCTTCTACTTGATTTATTCCTCATCTTCAGACCCACATGTTTATCTCTGCAGTAAACACTTCTGAACTGCCAGAGAATATTGTTAGTTTGGTTGAGGTATGCAGTACGGTAGGAAACTTTTTCTGAGAAATCTTCTATTGCAGTGGGGCTGGGCCATCTCTGTCTACTTTAGTTGAAAGGTGATCCTGTTAGACTGATGTACATGAAACATCTCTTCTTGAAAAAGCAGTAACACTTGATTAATAAAAAGGTTGCAATCAACAGCCCAGTGCAGCCAATCACCACACAACATGGGAAGATAAGGTCGGGTTCAATACGCAAAATACACCAAAACTATGGGGGTTAGACTAGATGACCTTTGAAGGTCCCTTCCAACCTTCCCAATCCCTTCTATGATTCTATGATCTTCAGCTGTCATAATATGCTGCTAGCTCTCCAGAAACACTGTGAACAATTTAGTGATTACACATCTGGGAGACTGGAACAGCGCTTCTGTGAAGGAATATAACTTAGTCTTAGGTCTCTAAGAAAATTCATGTTTTAAAGCCTTTATAGAGCAATTTATGAGGCAAGCTAGAGAAACATAGTGAGAAGTTCATTATATACCTCAAGGGGGCCTATAAGAAAGATGGGGAGAGACTGTTCAGTAGGGCCTGTTACAACAGGACTAGGGGTAATGGTTTTAAAATAGAGGGAGGTAGATTTAGATTAGATATTAGGAATTATTTTTTTTAAATGAGGGTGGTAGAACACTGGCACAGGTTGCCCAGAGAGGTGGTGGATGCCCCATCCCTGGAAACATTCAAGGCCAGGCTGGATGAGGCTCTGAGCAACCTGATCTAGTTGGAGATGTCCCTGCTCCTTGCAGGGAGGTTAGAGTCGATGGCCTTTAAAGGTCCCTTCCAACCCAAACCATTCTATGATTCTATGATCATAGCAAATGCATTTATTTTTATTTTTATTTTTTTTAGTATTTTTATAATCTTGATATTTTTCTTCCTCCTTAAGAGGAATTGTTACATTTCACATGTCTAATGTGAGAAGCTATATTGATTAATAGCTGGGCTTGATAGCAATCAAGAAGTGAACACAAGTGATGCTTTAATGCATAATGTATGTAGCTTCAATCCCACCACACTTCTGTCAGTGCAGTGGGATCATTCATTTTAAATTTGGAAAGTTCATATGAGCAAAGGTTCAGTATTACATTATACTCATTTAGAGTTTGTGATATGAGCAGCTTTGAGCCATACAGGATTCTCCAGTCGCCTTGCTTCTTATTTAGATGGCATTCAGTGAAGTGTTCACATCCACTTGGTTATAATTAGCATACAAAGCACACATGTGGGGTACATACCATGAAATTGGTGGCAGACCTCTTCCTGTTTTATTGTCTTTTTTCTTTTGTGTCTTACAGGCCAGCGACTAGCAGGCTTGTAGAACAACTGTAAATCTCAATGAACCATTAACTTTCAATATGAGCTTCTTATGGTTCAAGCAAGCTGATACCCCTGTTCTGACATTTCAAATAGTTTATTGTGATTACAGGTTAATTAATGAAGAGAATTTAGCAACATTTGAAGATATTTTCAACATTTAGTCCTAGCCTCTAATGCTTACCTTAACCCTAACAATTTGAGAGCGATGTGGTCCACAGAGCGCTGCAAGGCACTGTCTCTTTCCCTGACTGCAGGACATCAAATTTTCTCCATTGCAGCCTTTCACAGGCTGTAAAATGAGGATAGATTGTGTTTACCCAACACTTTGGTTTTCAGTCACAGATATAGAAGTATTTATATAACTGCTAAAAAATTTGATTGCAAAGAGAAGAAAAAGTAAGAAAATTGATAGACATTGATCTAGAACATGAAGATTCTCAGAGAACAGATTTTATGTAATTGTTATGACTGTTATATTTGGAAACAGAGGTCACTAGATTATCATAAAGCACAAGCTGATATATATGCATTTAGATTTTACTCATATTTCCTGCAAACTCATGCAAAATAACAGATTTTCCCATATGGAAACACTACATTTACCAATTTTGGTGTTTATTATTTTTTATTCTTTCTTAAGATCATGTTATTGTCTTCCTTATTATTTAGAAGAATTCTGAACTAAAATACATTGTGACTGAAGTTTTACAGAGAAATAGATTCATCCTGTGCTCTCGGACAGCACTTGTGTAGGACTCTTGCCCCGCAATCTCCTACAGAGACCTGCTGCTGTAGATTGCTCTGCAAACGCGGGGAAGCAGCTGTGAAATACTGCGAACACAGAGGAACTGGAGTCATTTAAGTAGTATGTGAAATGAAAAAGCACTTGGTAATCACCTCTCGTAACTTAAGAGGACTGTTCAGTGACCAGAAAGAGAGGACAAATAAAGCAAAACCACACATTAAACTCTTCTTTCCCTGCTCTTTGTTTTTCAGACTGCTCGACTCTCCACATTTCTATGGCAAAAATTCCAGTGCCAAAGAAACATTTTGTTTGTGGGGTGGGGTGGTTGTTTGGTTTTCTTGTTTTGTTTTGCGTTTGTGGTTTGGTTGTTTTGTTTTTTGGGTTTTTTTTTTTTTTTGTTCCCCCCCTCCTCCTCCCCCCGGGGGGGGGGCAGGGTGTGTTGTTTTTGCTTTTTGTTTTCAAATTGTGCTGATAATATTAACCAGGCTTAGAGTGGGAAGGCAGGAAAGAAAAAGTAGTAACAGAAGAATCCATAAAGGTGATCAGTATTAGAGAGTACTACCAGAACTTGGAGACCACCTGGAGCTGGCATTGTTTCAGGTTATCTTGAAAAGGTACAGCTTCTGTCATGTTTGGTACCATGTCACAGGGGTTTATTTTTATTTCCATTATAAATATATTATTGGAACAGTTGAATAAAAAAAATAAGGATGGTTTTGTTCTCATAGTGACACTTGATTTGAATACTTTATGGCACACAGCATGTCAGTAACTTATCACAGGAAAATTATTTCATTTGATTTGCAAACTTAGAACACAAAAACATACTTCTAGAGAAGAGATGACAGTCACCCCAAAAGAATGACTTTGTACTCAATCTCCCCTTATGAATGGACATAGCTGATCATCATAATTAACTACTAGGGGATCTTTATACAGACAAGTACTTTGATTAGACATACTGATTCTTAAAGTGCCCAAAACAATGCAGCAACTCCAGGGTACTTGCATTTGTTACCACAGAGGAGCCGAGAGAGAAGGAAAGAAACTGTCCAGTGTAGTCTCAACTTTGATTCATTTCTGAGTCTTCTGTGACTTTACTAGATTTGCAAACCAGGTTGAGCGCTGAAATTCCTCCTGCAAGCATCAGAATGGTTGGCCACTAGATGCTCAAACTGAAGAGCAAATATTGTCTCCTGTCACTGAACAACTGCACTATTGCCCCTCACATTCACCTAGGTCTGCTCCTTAAAAAGGCAATAATGCAGTAGCCCCAAAGTGTCTTTCATACTGTAAGTGTCCTGCAAAAGGAAAGAGAAGGGACCAAGCCTGAACATGCCAAGATGATAATTTATGCTTTATAGAAGCCAAAAGACTACGAGGCAAATAAATATTTCCTTTAATATATCACATAAATGTATTCATAATACTGCTCATAATATGGCTTTTACGTAGTCCATATAGGCTGAATCCTCAGAAGTCAGTTATGAAATAAAGTGAAACTTCCAACTCTAATGCAATAACTGATGTGTCATTTTGAAACTATGTCTGTTACTTTCTCATGATTAGGACATTTTCAGGTATTTCTTCACTTAATTCATAAAAGTTTAAAATCTCACTTAAAATAGAAAAAAATGGCAGGCTTTTCTGTGGTGGGTTGTTAGACAACAACATGATCATAGGAAACAACCCTCAACTCTGCAACACAGTATGACTCATACCCATTAAAAGCTAAATCACAGGCACTGTAAGAAAGAGATCAAGGACAAGAGCTAGACTTCAGTTTCAGTGGTCTCTATACCAGGGAAAAGCCACAGCAACATGAGTGCTACAACGTCTGATCTATGACTGTTCTCTCCAAACTTACAGTCCTTGATGGACTTGTCTTTTATGACTAGAATAATTTTAAACTCATTTAATAGTTTGGAATCTTCCAATATTGAATTTTACTAGTTTTTTAAGTTAGTTACACATATGAAAGAGTATGTCCTTTTTCTTGTTCTGATACAACTACTAGTAAATTACAGAAGATGTATGTATCGGATTAAGAAATGAAATTAACTCTTCTCCTTCCTTAAGCTTTCTTTAGTCTTGCCTGTAAAGATTCAATATATTCCAGCAGTCATGTGTTGTCTGGGTTTTCTTTTTCCCCCTTGTCACGCAAGTCAGAAATTTCGTGTTTCGATTTGTTCCTAAACTGTTGCACCAAAACAGTTTCAGTCTATAACAAAATCTGCAGGAGAGGATGTCTTACCAAAGGATCCACATTGCATGGTTTTATGTAATAGCACCCATTATTTTCATAAGTCTTTTATGACTTTTAGACTCACTGTCTAAATATTCCAAATCAAGGGTGTGAATGCAATCTTTCCGAAAATTTAGGAATAAATATCTTGAGGGGAATGAACTTCCCTAAATTATATGCCCAACTTGGAAGAAACAACAGTTTGAAAAGGGTATTAATTTTCTCCAAACTACTGTGGTGGTAAGACTGATATGAAGAGTTTAAGGTCAGCCTTTGACGTTCCATTCTGTGCAGTTATCGTCCCCTAAAAGTCATCCTATTTAAGAAAAGGTAGAATATTAAAGTGGAAAAAGTAATACTTTGAGTAGAGTGCACCTTATTTTCCAGTAACCTCAAGTTCACTTCCCCTGCTGTAATAAGTCTGTTACATTTCACACCTTTTTGCTATGCAAATTAAATCCATGTACAATTGTACCCTTTATTTCAATATGTCAGAGGGCTGCCTCCTTATCGCACATTGAACAGATGTGTGCCATGTCCACTTTAGGAGCGGTGGCATTCAGCCTGCTGGTTACCACAGGGGTCCCCTGCAAAGGTATGCAAAACAGAAGCCTCAAGAGAATGTCTCAAAGAATCACATTAAATGTAATTTTAAAAATTTAATACTCTATAAAATTCAGTATTAATTTGGGTGACAAAACAGGGTGGATTTCCATGTCTTTCACTCCAGGGCATGGATTCTGGAGCTGTAGAGAGACTGAAGGAAGAGTCTGATCTTCTGAGTTCACTGATGTCTGTGAAGGTATCAGATACACAACTGTATCAAACTCATCATAACTAAGAGACCACAACAGAGGCAATCCAGATCTTGTCTCTAATTAAAAAAAATAATCCAGGGATCATCTCATCTAATAGGAAAGGGGACCATAATGATGTTACTCTTATATGTAAACTAAATATTAATTTATTTTGGTTTTTGTGTTTAAAGATATGCATATATTTCTGTATAATAAAACATGACTTCAGCTTTGAAACCATTCTGTTGCCAGTATCCAGTGCTCTGATGTCAACTGTGGAAAATACAATACTCTGAGCTCACCCTGTGCATCGGCAAGTGGACATATCTGCATATGCACAACTCTGTATACCTTTGCAAGTGAATTTTTCTTTTAGAGCTTAGTCCATACATTTTCTTACACACACAAATCACATCCATAGCTAAAGAAAGCATTTTTCATTTCCTGTTCACACAACAGACAACATGAATAATTAGTTCCATGGGAGATGAGCACCCTGGCAGCACTTTGATTTGTCACAATAAATAAGACTTCTGTAAAGCCCAATATATTAAGTTGATGTCAGCTGCTGACAGAAAGAGTTAAAAAGCTCTCTCCAGAACACTAGAAAATATTTGCACATTTCGATGACATTTCACAAGTACAAAGCATTTTCAAGCTTCTAAATGGGGGGTTGTAATCAGTTCATATTTTCCTTGAAGAAAATTGTTTAAGTCATTACATTGTTTAAAAATTACTTTAACAAGGAAAGAGCATATATGTTGATTTCCAGATGCTTGGGACTGCGCTGGAATGAGTGTGAAAAACACACCTCTCATCCACACAAAGTTGAACTTCTCCCCCTTGTCCTGACCTATCACTTTTTCACTGCGTTACGCGAGTTATTATTTTCCTTCTGTGCTTTCTGAGATTACAGAGGTGCTTGTACATCCTACAACATTGTTTCTGAGGTGAAAGATGGGTTTGGAATAAGTTGAGGATCCTTGACAGAGACTGCACTTCCAGGAGTTCATAGGTCACTATAGAAACTAAGTCATTTCAGCTGTGGAAAGCACTTTTCAGGCACCAGAAAGGATCACCTGCTAAGTATTGTTCTGATGTTGCTAATATTTGTTTTTCTAAATTATAGAGTTCTTAGAATTCGTCATTAAACTACTTCTGAGAAATGTATCTAACTAGTAATTCTTCCAGGAAAGCTTTCTTAACAAAGTATTTGCATTTCTAGTGTTAGACTTTGAATTCGTATGTTGATATGAAGCAGACTTAAAGAAAAAAAAAATGGACACAGTAAGTGAATTTTAAAAGGACCAAAGTATTAAGCAGTTGATCATCTAGAAGATCAAAGTGTACTCCCAAAGCTCACTGAAAGATTTTAAAAGCTCAGCAATCTTTACATCAGTCTGGATTTGTAGGAGCACTTCTTGTAGAAAATATGATTAGTAGCTGATGATTAAGAAAAAGGCTTTTCAGAACTATTGCTATCCCTTCAGTTCATATTTGTACAAATAGAAATAAGTAGTGCTGCTTAATGTGGTCACTTGTAATAGCATCTTATTGTTGTCACATGACACAAACCATAAGTAAGTAAAATAAGGCAAATTCTACTGAGAAGCTATTATAATGAATCAGTGAAACAGCTAGAAAAATAAAATTAGTCTAATGTTTCTAGAACAAGAAATTAGAACTGGAAATATTTTTTCCTTTGTTAATAGCTAAGAACCTTCATAAACAATTAGCAGCATGACTCCATGTGACATTGACTGAAAGGGAATTTACCATTATTCCAATAGAAATTGAAAGTTCTTGAAAATTAAACTCTTCATTTTTATTTAAATGAAAATTCTTCTTAGAAAAACATAAATTATTTTGATAAAGTGTAGGTCTTTTGTCTGATGAATTTGACTTCAAGGTCTTTGCAAACAGTTTTTTCTTTTCCACTTTGACTGACATTTTTGCTTTTCATTCACCATCACCCCAGATGTTATGTAAAATGCGGCTCTGAATTTGCGTGCTGCTGCATCTCTGCATAGATTTAATGTACTTTTACAACCATTTCAGATCTACAATTTCAGAAAATATTCTGGGCATTAAGGCCCACCACTGTGAATGCAGTGAGAATAAGTAAAGAAAACAGTAATATAATAAAAGAAAATACTGACAGCATATCTTAGTGAGTAATCATATTGTTAAGAGGTACAAAGAAAGTGCCATTTGGGTGAAAAGTTACTCTTTCTGCCAAAGAAAAATCCCAAACCAAAGACCAAAGGAAATGCACATAAATTATTCTGTAGTTGTAACTGCCACTAAATAGCAAAACTTGAATGGCTACTTTATGTTCCATCTTGAAATTAGTGCAGTTTGGATAACAGATGCTAAAAATGTTAACAGGTAAAAAAGATGAATTGGCAATCTTCACAAGAGCAAGAACAAAGAAGTTTGCTTACGTTTTCCAACTATCATGTTGGAAGCATTCTCACACAACTGAAACAAGATAGCTGGCACAAACCAATGATGCTTTACTGACTTCCAAGCCAGCTCCGTTGATTTGCACACACTGAGCTTCTGACCCGTTGTCAATAAAATTTTACCGTTTATTTCTGCCACCCTGATGAGGCAAGATTCCAGTCAAGTTACACTCCATTAAATGAATGGCATCCATAGATAAGCTCTTATTGGACCTTCACCATAAAATGATGATAAACTTAACAGAACAAACACCTGCTTCACACTGTAAACTAAATAGGTTTGCATAAGGTACAGTTTGACTCAAAAAGAACATCTCTGTGGTAACAACAGCTTGTTTGTTTGCTAATTTTGCACTAAATCGACACTACTCTTTTGTTACTTGATGCAAACCAAGCCCTCAATGCAAAGAGAGACTGATACAAATGTCACTTAATCTTTGCAGTGGAAGTTTCCTGAATGCCTGCACTCTGTTTAGCTTTATCTGTATTTCTGAAGCTGTATCACTGTAAAAAAATTAAGTGTAAAGATGTCCAGAAAGGCTCACCTTGGATATGAGCTTGTCAAGTTCAGCTGTAGCTGTGTCATGAGAGCATGCAACGGAGACCAAATGTACAAGTAGGCATATGCAGCCAGGGACATCTCCACATGCCCAAGCAGATGGGGGCATAAATATAGGTGTATACTTTTACCTCAAAGCCCTATAAGATAGAAAAATATTATCCTCACTTCACAAATGAAAAGTGAGGGGAGGGAAAGCTAAAGGACAGATTCCTTGTCCTTTACTTGTGTCCATTTGAGACACTCTGAGGGGCTGAGTTAGGTATTATAAAAATTAACACAGCTGATGGATCCTCTGCAAGTCAGCCAAGCTCCTTGGCAGTGATAGCAAGGCCTCCTCTTCATGGTTTTCATCATAAAACTGGTCTTACTCTCTTTTCAGGCCAAATAAATTGTTGCAACTCAACAGAAAGAAAGAAGAGAAACTAGATTTCATAAAGAATGTCTGCAGTGCAGTGCTCTTAAGTCTTTCAGTGGATGTCACAGATCATTCACCATTTTCCAAATTTCACAGCTAATCAATATAATTGCTCTCTCCAGGGAAATCAAGATCTACCCTGGAAACTGAGTCAATGAAAAATGTCTTTTTTCACCTTGTGACAAAAAACAAAGTTGGTCTAAAAAAAAAAAAAAAACCAAAAAAAAAATGCTAAACAGAATACAGAATAAAAGGCTAGTGGCATGACTGGTTTAAAGAAGCTTTAGTTAGGTCTTACATACGCTACTTTCATATACCAGAGACCACCATAAAAATGCAATAAAAACAATAATAAGCACTTACATTCAACTTCACACACAAAAGAAGCAATGTTTCGAGTCAACATGAAGGAACATTTCATTCACCAATTAAGAAAGAAGGCAGCTTATACACAAAGAATAACTTGTGAAAAAAAAAAAATTGTGTGTGTGTATCTGCAAATGCTTTATAGACTTTGGAATACACATGTGTTTCAAAAAGTTTTAAAATACCAGCAATTCCTATCAGGAATGCATTAGTTCAATTGCATCAACATAATATTAAGAAGCTAAGGTTTGAAAAGAAAACATTTTCAATACTATAGAAAGAAGCGGGTCGTATGCACAGTAATAACATATAACGATAATATTCTTTAGACTTTGTGCAGATAGATCTGAATAAATACAAACTTATTCTTGACCATTTAGCTCCTGCAGTCACAAAATAATTTCAGAATCAAAGCTGTCATATAGACACACGTATACACATAGTGAAAGCTTTGAAAGTCACACACACACAGAGAATTATCATGATTGGAAAAGACCTAAAAGATCATCCAGTCCAACCATCACCAATACTTCTCAGCTAAATCATATCCCTCAACACAACATCCAAAAGTTTCTTGAACACCCCCATGGTCAGTGACTCCACCACCTCCCTGGGCAGTGCATTCCAGTGCCTGACTACCCTTTCCGAGAAGTAATATTTCCTAATGTCCAGCCTGAATCTCCCCTGGCGCAGCTTGAAACCATTGCCTCTAGTTCTATCACTGTCTACATGAGAGAAAAGGCCGACCCCTAGCTCACCACAACCTCCCTTCAGGAAGTCTGACATGTCTTAAGTGAATGACCAGCGTTTGATTCCTCAAAAAACATGATAACAAATATACAAAAGAATTCAAGTTATCTAGGCACTGTATGAGATATCAACTGTAACAACCCACCTCCCAACACCGTGTAAAGACCCTGCAGCCACCAGCCAGGTACAGCACAGTAACTGGAGCTCAAGGCTTTCCTGGGAGCCTCAGCCTTTTCAACATGAAAACTCTGCCTTGTCTAGTTTTCAGAGATCATTCCTTTCTTTCACCCCAACAAAAAAACAAAAAAAAACAAAAAACCAAAAAAACCCCCAAACAAACAAACAAAAAAACATACACTTTTTATCCTGTCTCATCTAATTACTACAACAAGGGTTTGGTGGCCCATGCAATGTGAGGAAGACCACAGGGACGCTGTGCTGTATATGTTGAGTGTCCATATTGCCTGAACTCAAGTTGCTGTGCACTGAGAGTACAGGAATACCTTATGTAAGTGCTCGCAGTCTTTATTTGAGCAGTAAGCAACAAAGTATAAGAAGCCTACAAAAGCAATAAAATTTGGAAGCTAATACCACCAAACAAAGTGCAGGAATGTGTGAGGATTGTTTTTCCCCTTATCTCTAGAAGCCTGGCTACAGATTATGAAGGAAGAATACAACCCGAACCTATTTTGAAAATAAAGTGAGACAAATAAATTTCTAGAGTCATGCCTTACTGTTCTACTTCATAATACCATTTTGGCTTTCCTAGTATTAATTAGCACAAAATAGGTAGCAACTATTTTAAGAAGGGTTTCTACCTATATCTCATAAATATGATTATTTAATATGTGGTCTTTTCAGTAGCTACCCACCCAAAACAAAAAAGGGATACTGATACTCCTACCTATGTTCAACCAACACCCCCTCAAAGATTTACTTTGCAGAAAAACAAGCACACTCATCACAAATATTACCTCAGCTTATTCAGAAACAAAATACATTCAAAGATAAACTCTCTTACCACAAACCCAAGCCAACCTGGACAAAAGCTTCCCTGTTAACCTAGAGCTATTTGTGCTCTCCCTTACGTGACACAGCTGTTCCTGGGCTGGCAACAAGGCACAGATGGGTTTGTGTCCCACCCACTTAATGCCTTCTACTTTACTATTAAGCCTTTGCAGGGAAAAGGAGTTTGTGAACTTTGGTTTTTTTTTAGAGTTGCCTAATTAACTGAAGGCCTGGGAAAGGGGTGTTTCCTGCGAGTGCTGCAGTCTGTGTGCATGTCCTGGATGAGCTCTGCTGTGCAGCGTGTTATTGCTGTGCCCTGTTAGGAAACAGGAGTCAGCTTGGAAACCACCTGCAAAAGAAGGAATATAGGAGATTCTGGTGTGCTGCCCTTATTGCATTATAATTTTCTGTGTGTGGGGAAAATAAAAAACAGAAAAACATGTTTTCTACTAGCATTTGTATTTTAGTAAGCCGTTTTGTCCCTCTCCCCGCTAGAGAGGGACAATTCCTACCTGCGTTCAGCTGCATTAGTGATGCTTTACACAGCAGTACTTAGGAAACAGATGGAGTGGGCAGGAGACATAAAAACACTTTGTTTGGTCCATGGATAAAACAACTGTTTACAAGAAGGCATTTGAATCATGGGTGAGTTTCTTAAAACAGGTTTAAGACAACTCAAAAACTGCATGGAGAACAATCCAAGTAATAGCAGGCTGTGAAAAGACAAGAATACTACTCATTCTGCACAGAATGGACAGAATTTTAATGAGAGAATAAAATAAAATATGTGATTAAAGACAATATTAAAAACATATTCACAAGGGCCAAATTAAGATGGCACTGACATAGTCTAATGTTTCAGTGTTTGCTCATGCAAACATAATTCTGTTTTTAAAATGGAAATGGGAGACAAAGGGGATTGCAGGGAGTAATTTGTCTTATTTTAGTTTTGAATGTGATCTAGACACACACATATCACTATGAATTACTATGCATGCTTTACAATTGCAAGGAAGGACTATTTCTACAGTATAATTGTTTTCTTAAATATATAGGTGACAGAAACTTTAGCAGATATTCTAATTATTCTTACTAATGAGTAAAATAAGTTGTTAATGCATAAGCGGGGGCTAGACAGAAGATAGCTCATTCTAATATTATATACTGCAAAAAGGAACTGCCTCCCCAAATATACTCACAGTTCCCAAAAATTACACGACAAACTTGATTCAGTTTTCATTTTTTATAATATTTATAATTTTGCTTTCTTTTTTTCAGGTCTCTTCATCTGACAGAGAAAGGAAAGAGAGAAATGGGGGATAAGAAACAAGAAATGTAAATAACTTAAGTAAAAATTGTGGTTTTCTACAAGTTTTCATTATAAAATGAAACATTTTTACAATAAGAATATTCCATAAATATTTATGATCTTAAAAAGATAAAAATGCTTTACCATTGAAGCTGTAACTGGTTTTCTTAAGTAATGGCACACACAAATATGTCGAGAAACTGACAGCACTGCATTATTTATCATTCACATGCTTTCACATGTGGGGATAACAAGGAGATGAGTAGTAGCAAAAATGGAGCTGTCAGGAATAAGTTGTGTCAGACCAGCCTAATTTCCTTTAATATTCTTTACTGGCTTAGAGGCTTTGTGAATGGTGGAGAAGTAGAAGATTCAGAAGTTGTAAGTTTTATTCAGTGCGTCCCAGAGGACATTCTCATCAAAAGGACAGGTAAACTTGGACTAGACTATATTAGTGGGGTGCATAACAATATCCATGTTTCACAGCTAAAAGGAAAGGATGTACCAAACTGGATTGGTCAGAGCTCTGCCATGGGTCCAGTCCTGTGCAGTGAAAGGAGGGTATGTTTGTTAAGTGTGAACTAAGGAGGACTCGCAGTCCATGGAAAGAACTGACAAGGACTTTCAGTACATGGACGATTCATCCTGACGAACTGGAGAAATGGATTGAAAAGATGGGATGTGATTTCCCACAGACAAATGGAATGTGCCACACTTAGTCAGGCATAGTAAATCTCACAGAGTGTGGAGGAAGAACAATGGTCTGGTACCAGTTCTGCAGAAAACAGTCTGTGGTTACACTGAATCACAAGATGAATATGAGTCAACAATGCAATGCCTTTGTATAAAAACACCCCTCATCCTGGGGTGTAGACATCAGGATACAGCCTGATGTGATATGATCATGCTCTGCTGGTACTAGACATACCACAGCAGGATAGCAGTGCCCTATGCAACCAGTGTACTTCAGGAAGAACCCACAGGGAGAGAGCGCCCAAGAAAGGGCAACAGAAATGGTAAGAGGTCTAGGAAACCTGTGGGGAAAGCCTAAAGGAACAGGGATTGAGAAGATAAAGGGAAAATTGGTAAGAAGCACTAAGTATGCAAAAGGCTGTTTGAAAGGGAATACAATGTTTTCTACACCCATGTAGATGGGACAATTACAAAAAAAATGTTCAGGTTAGACATCCAAAATCCTCTTTAGTAAGAATGCAGATCTGTTCAGAATAGATTGAAGTCTCCATACACACAAAATGGTTTAATACATTTCTGTCAAGGATGTCACATGTTTTTCTAATCCCATTCTGAGTAAAAGGGACCTCTGAAGGTCCTCTCAACCTATTTTTCCGTAATAGGTTTAGTGACGCTCTGAAAATGATGCACATATACTGAGATGGCACATGAAATGGGATGCAGTTGAATGACGACTTTCAGAAGTGGTTTAAACTTATATGTGAAAATGCATGAGAATCAGGCAAAATTTGGAGATTTAAGAAAAAAAAAAAAGGAAAAAAAAAAAGGTATAAGAATCTCCAATATCTCTATTCTAAGGAAAAGCTTAAAAGTGTGATCACGGTCTCCTCTGATTTTGACACTCTCCCCCCTGTTTGGGTGTGATCCTACAGAAGCAGGATTCAAAGCCAGCAGAGAACTTCTCATTATATTTCCTCTTCAGAAGGAAGCTAAAGCCCAGGGCCACAGACCCTGTTGTCTGTAGAACAGGACAAGAGGATGGATGCCAGACAACAGAAGGAACAGTGGGGAATTTTCTTTCACTATGTTTCTACCATTTTTATAAAAATGAATATAATCTTATAGCATAGGGGTGCTTTGTGAGTGAATGAGTCAGGGACATACTGATAAAAGGGAGAGCTTCTGTTTGTACACAGATATCACGGTAATCAGTAATGATGTGAAAGCAAATACAGAAAAGTCCATGACAGTTAAATGGGAGTTTGTTGAAATATGATAATTTTTTAAATTGTGGCTGAGTCTGGCAGGGACTTTTTAAGCAGGATTTCAGCCAATGTCTGAAGGAGTGCATATCAAGCAGCCTTGGGCTTTTAATTTAAGTTATATTAACCAGCCTACTTGGAGTTTTCAAATTGATTCACCACCACTGTTTGAACATTCTGTGACAGAAGCAATGCATATTAAAGTAGCTAAAGTTCTCCTTTCAGCATGCTTAATTAACTGTATTTTTGTTACAGGCAGTAGCAAAATACCGGAGAATATATATATGCATTCTGGATACTAGACAGTGAATTTTAGAGAAAAAAACAGTTGTAACTGAGTAAAATTAATGATTTGGCTATGATGACATTTGGTATCTTCTTTTTTTCATGATAGTATACTCAAGTGTTCTTCTTTTCAATAAAGTCAATAAAATGAGGAGAAGTTCTCAATTTTCATAAGTATGTGTGGTCTTACTTGTGCTTAAATAAAAATGATTCCATAATAGTCTTGAAAATACTGATCAGGTTCAAAAACATCAAATCAGTGACACCATCAGAAAAATTCAGGTTGCAAATAACTGCTGAATGGTGAAAAATGGTTGGGGAGAGGCTGTTCAGTAGGGCCTGTTGTGATAGGACGAGGTGTAATGGTTTTAAAACAGAGGAAGGTAGATTTAGATTGGATATTAGGAAAAAATTTTTTACAATGCGAGTTGTAGAACACTGGCACAGGTTGCCCAGAGAGGTGGTGGATGCCCCATCCCTGGAAACATTCAAGGCCAGGCTGGATGAGGCTCTGAGCAACCTGATCTAGTTGGAGATGTCCCTGCTCCTTGCAGGAGAGTTGGACTAGATGACATTTGAAGGTCTCTTCCAACTCTAACCATTCTATGATTCTAAAACAGAAAATAATCTCAGCAAATACTATGCATGTGACTACGTAGCTTGAGCATTTTGGAAAAATAAACGTATTTATAACAATCTGAAAATTACCTAGCTAGAAGAGGAGTTAAACATTTCAAATAACATGCTTGCTCTGAATAATTTATCCAGTTTCAATATTTACTTTTATATACGCTAAAATTGAATTAATTCTATCTATGCAACCATAACTGTCAGAGTATTTCAATTCTATTTTCTGCCACAGGTTTCTGTATGACCTTGAGCAAGTTATATAGAATCTTTTGTGCATTAGGCCTGCCCTCTGAAAAACAGCAATGAAGGAACTGACAAGAGTTGTGAGGATTAAAAGCTTCGGATGCATACAAGTAATGCTACCTCAGCAGGGGCATATAAGAAACCTGTACAGAGCCTTTTAGAGAGATCTTGTGCAGTATAGGAACTTGTAGCACATTGCCGCTATTTACGTCTAGATAAGCAGGATAATGCTGAACTGTGACTAATGGTTTTGAAACCATCTACCAAACCGTCCCTCGAAGTGGAGGTGTACAACGAATTTGGCCTCAAGGCCTATATTAAGTGGTAGGGCCAGCCTCTACCTCCACAGGGTAGCTGCTACTATGGTAAACATAGGGGCGACACTGTATTTTGTTGGCTCATGTAATACAGTAATATTTATGCAGTTACAATTTTATTCAAAGCAGTTAGTACATTTGTTTCATCAGATTAGGTTTAAATAAAAGTCATATCGCGTTGTTACAACCTTGTATTTTCTCTTTCATTTCAGCTTTCATTTTAACCTGTTGTGACTATGCAGTTTTTTAAAGAAAAGAAAAGGACATGATAAGAATGAAATCCTCAAGGCCTTCATGTTAACCTGCAGAAACGGTCACTTAATTTATAAGAGAAAAAAAAATACGTTCCAAAACTATGAAGAAAGGATTGGAATGCCCATAAGCTGCAAATAAACGTAGCCCTACTTCAAACAGCACTGGCAGGAAGAGTTGAAGAGGCACACTTCCCGCTTTGTCTGTTCCTGCACACATCACTGGGCTGCAAGGAAACCAGTACAGTGACAGATCATTTATATTAATACAATGCACCTGCCAAAGTATTTATACACCATAAGCATCAGCCTAGAGAAAGTGCACTCTGGGAACTTCACTGGTAGAGAAGAGAGGCTTCACTGGGAGGAAGGCATGTTAAATAGTGCAGGATTTTGATCTCAGATATACTATTGTACATACAGAGTGATGCCATTGAAGCCTGTAGACTTAGTCTGGATTCACACCAGTGAATGTGATTGACAGGAGAGAAAGAGTAAAATTGCACCACAAAGTGATAAGTCACTGACAAGAAAATTGGAAAGAGAAATACAAGTTAGTGTTAGATTGATTTACTATTCTGTGTGTTTCTTCTGGAACAGCTGAGTTTCTCTAGCATGGTTTTCTGACTGCAATTAGTAATTTTCTCATCTCTACGTGTACATTAACTCTAAATGACTGAGTATTCCCAAAGTTAGAAAACCTAAATAAAATCTACAGTTTAAACCAGCATGTTTTCACAAGTACTAAAGAAATAAAAATATATTGGTAAACATCAATTTCTTCCCCTAATATTTAGCTAGTTTGGTTATTAAGCAGCTTTCATATCATATGCCCTACTTTAGAGGGGGTTCCAACATTCAAATTTCAAACCTTACTAGTAATGGACTTCAGAACTGCTCCACAGAAAGTCCTTCAAAATTTATATCTTAATCTCAGCATTTTGAAATTTATTGTGCTTATATTCGGTTCCTTAAAGAGAGGGGTTTTCAGTGCTGACATGAAAAGGGATTTAGGGGAAGCAGTATGTTTTATTTAGCATAGAACTTTTAATTTACTGTATGTTTGATCTAAAGGTCATTAGCATTTATCAGGTTTTTTTCAGCTGATTGCACTGACTTCAGATCAGGCCCTATGTTATTGTATCTGGATCATTGTTGCCCCGTTCCTTATGATTTCATAAGGAGCAGGTGCTAATGTATGATGAAGTTTGTTCACACTTAAATCAACCTGCATATGCGATCGATGGTCGGCATTAT
This sequence comes from Tetrax tetrax, assembly GCA_009806455.1. Taxonomy (NCBI): domain Eukaryota; kingdom Metazoa; phylum Chordata; class Aves; order Otidiformes; family Otididae; genus Tetrax; species Tetrax tetrax. The sequence continues at coordinate 137,933 of WHYT01014792.1, read as the reverse complement.
TCTTTTAGCTTCCTAACTTCAAATTGTGTTGTCTGACAGCTTATGTACCCTCAAACCAGAAGGAGCACTTAAAATTACTCACTATACCAAAACAATTAATCAGTAACTAATTAAAAAATTCAAGGAACAATTTTTTTCCAACCCAGCAATCTGTCTTTTTTTTTCAAACTGACAGTGCGTAACAGAAAACAATCTTGCACATTAGGAAGTACAGAGAGGCTGACAACACAGTTAGTATACAGTTTTCCAGGATACTTATCCTGAATGACTGCATAAATGCTAGTATTTTCTGTTTCCCCTTTAAACAGAAATTGGTAGACATATATAGTTTATAATGTCCTTCATGCTACTAAGCTTTGCTTTACACCCATTTTACTCCACTCTCTTCAAAATGTAACCTATGGTCTCTGATTTTTTTTTTTGTGTGGCATAACACTGAAATACTCTGATCAACCAGTTCACAACATCTCCATTAAAATTTTCTTAAGAGACAGAACAAATTGCCAGGTTAGGTTCTCAGTTCTTATTCAGCTGTGAAATCTGCAACTATTTCAGACTTCGAGAAGGACTCAAGAAAACACAAGGTTGTCTCTGTTTTCCAGTTGTCTAATAAAACATATTAACTCTACAACTTTGACCTGCCTCTGACTCTAAACCACTACTTCCTTAGTAAAGCCTTATTTAATTCAGAAATCATTCATTCATTCAGTTTATTTCATTCCAAATTTTGGAACAGTGCTTTTAGATAACAAAATGCCTCAGTATCTTATGTTCCTGCCTGCCAAAGGACAGAGGGTGGGACAGACATCAGACACAGGGGAAGGCGTATGCTGTATTTCACAGCTCAAACCCCACAGTTTCTCAGTCCATAGTCCCTTTATTTGTGTTTGTAATGATAGCCGCAGTAGGCATTTATGTTTCCTATGTGGATTTAACATAGCACCTTGAGCAGACATACATACGGATGGGAGGTTTCTCATGTGTTTTATGTCTAATAGTAACAGTTATTGCTAAAGCATGGGTCAGCTTTGAATGTTAAAAGTTACTCCTTTAAGATGGAATAATATATATATTTATTTTCCAGTAAAACCGCCAACATTTATGTTTATCTGGTACATATTATTTTACCTTCAGTAATAGTAGAAGAAATTCTGATATAAAGAGTTTTTTGAAAATCACAGATTTTAGTTGTCCTGGTACCACTTATTTTCCTGTCTAGAACTGAACCTTATGATATGAAAGCATGAAAATTGCAGGAAAATTATTTGCTTTATTTGTATTTAGAGAACTAATTAGCTTCATTGGGTCATTATCATTATTAAATGGGAAAAAAACCTGCAGTCAGAGTAGCTCGTCTATAGGGGCCTTAGTCTGGGTTTGTGGGTGGGTTTTTAATCCGTATGGAAGAATCATAGAAAGGTTTATGTTGGAAGGGGCCTTAAAGATTATTTAGTTACAACCCTGCTGCCCTGGAAAGGGACAGTTTCCACTAGATCAGGTCACTGAAAGCCCCATCCAGTCTGGCCCTGAACACTTCCAGGAATGGGGCATCCACAGCTTCTCTGGGCAACTTGCTCCAGTGCCTCACTACCCTCCCAGTAAAGAATTTCTTCCTTATATCTAACCTAAACCTACCCTCTTCCAGTTTAAAGCCATTACCCCTTGTCCTATCACTACATGCCTTTGTCAAAAGTCCCTCTCCAGCTTTCTTGTAGACCCCTCTAGGTACTGGAAAGCTGCTATCAGGTCTCCCTGGAGCCTTCTCTTCTCCAGGCTGAACAGCCCCAACTCTCCTGTCCCCACAGGAGAGGTGCTCCAGCCCTCTGATCACCTTCGTGGCCCTCCTCTGGACTCGCACCAAGAGGTCCATGTCCTTCTTGTGTTGGGGGCTCCAGAGCTGGATGCAGTACTCCAGGTGGGGTCTCGTGAGAGTAGAAGGAGAGAATCACCTCCCTCGACCTGCAGGCCACGCTTCTTTTGATGCAGCCCAGGAACTGGTTGGCTTTCTGGGCTGTAAGTGTACATTGCTGGCTCAGGTTCAGCTTCTCATCCACCAATACCCCCAAGTCTTTCTCCTCAGGGCTGCTCTTGATCCATTCTCTGCCCAGCCAGTATTTGTGCTTAGGTTTGCCCTGACTCAGGTGCAGGATCTTGCACTTGGCCTTGTTTAACCTCACGAGGTTGGCATGGGCCCACCTCTCCAGCCTGTCAAGGTCCCTCTGGATGACACCCCTTCCCTCCAGTGTGTCAACCGCACCACACAGATTGGTGTCATCAGTGAACTTGCCGAGGGTGCAGTCTATCCCACTGTCCATGACAGTTTCTTTAATTGATATTATGCCTGTCAAAATAAATAACCACCTAAATTTCACTAAAAGATTAGCAACCAAATAGTTTTTCCTAATACAAAAATATTATTGCTGAGAGAGAAGGCTGAACTAAACTATTTGATGAATGGTTTAACATCCAAGTCATCTTCGTTTTTGTATTCCTAATACAACTCTCAATGAGTTCTAATTAAAATGTTACTGTGTCTTGATGAAATAGTACTTACTGAAATGAAACCCAGATCAGCATGTTGGTTAATTTCTAATCATTTACCCTATAACAGTAAAATACAGTTTGCAGTCTCTTCAATTGCTAATCATGAGGGTGTCATTATGCAGCCTCTGCTGTCTACCTCCAGAAGTAATCAGTGTAAAAATTACTTGAAATTTAACTACAAATAGTTGTCCAAAGAAGAGTTCCAATCTGCTACCCTAAATTTAATTAAGTGCATATTCAATTTTTTGCTTTTTTTCCCCCTCTGATTAAGTTCTTATTGCAGGTTGAGAATAGCTTAAATAGATTTCAGAATAATATTAAAAAATTTATCTTAGCATAAATGTGTGGGTGTCTACATGTGCGTCTGCTGTATGGGCAAAGAAAAGGGAATTGCAACATCTCATTTCTCTATATCCTAGTAAGGATAATCAGAAAATAGCTGATATAGAAGGCATTAGTAACAATGCCATACATATTGAGATGAGTGAAACTAGAAAACTAATTAAAAATAACCTAAACACCACACTAAAGAAATGTTTTTTGCTTACCTATAGCAAATCAAACTGATGGCAAGAATGATCAGTGCATGAAAATCCAGTGGCAAGGTCAGAAGAAATGCCCAAAGAGATGCAGGTGTGTTGATTTCTAAACCTTCCATTTGAAACCCCGCTTCAGTTTCTTGCACCATCAAAATAGTTTGTTTCTCTTTTGGAAGATTTTTCTTCACAGCATCTCTGCAGAACCTTGTACCTGGGCTAGTAAAAGTATTTTTGAAGCACCTAAAGGCTCGTGCTGTTTCTTAACCTGCACAGAAGTCTGAAGGTGCAATAAAAATAAGTGTTTAATATGTTTTTTTTTCTGTTACTGTCTCCTTGCTACATAGTAATACTATCATATCCAAAAAGAGAGTTGGTGCTTGCAATGATGAAGACAAGTATAATTCTGGTTTCCACTAATAAGAGACCCATCTTGAGTGGTTCTAGTGGTGAAGAATGATATTGTGAGGACAATGACCACACGCATGGTTTTATGCTTTTAACACTCTTTTCATAAAGGGAGGGGCTAAGTCCAAGCTTTTTGTGTAGTGTAAATAAACTGAAACTGCTTTTCCTTATGTTTCTAGATCTCCTGCTCACTCCAAAGCCTGCCTTGCTTGCCAAATTTTAAATACCTGTCACTGTGAAATATGTCCTGAGCTCTTGGCTGATGCTTGTCCTCTAGTCAATAGAATTTTTTGTCTACTTAATAGGTGCCAAACTGGAAATTTTTTAATAAATTTCTATTACTTCCAACTTCCTCTGACTCCTTTTGCTTTAGTAAAATTGTATCTCAGAGGAGATACATATCTGTATCTCCTTTGTGTCTCGATACTAATTTAGAAATGTGGACTTAATGAAGCAGAAGGCAGGCTGTGCAAATATATAACGTATAAGTAAGTAGCATCTATGTCCTTCTTCCCATGACTTATAGATTACTACCACATAGCATTTGCTAGATCATTATCTTTTCATTTGCCATACTGCTCAGCCTAACAAATATGTGATATGGAATGTTTTGGACTTGAAGCAATTACTTAGTAAAACAACAACAAAGACTGGCTACTGAAACAGCTAGGTACCATTATCAACTTTTCTTCTTAAGACCGCTAAAATTCCCAGTTCAAATACAGAAAACTTCTCAAGCAGGAGCAACGCAAGCCTGTCTTTCACCTAACTGACCAGTAGTGTGTGGGAAAACAGTATGAACAAGCCAGCTCACACAGAAGGGGAAGCTAGGTGTAAACCTTGCTCTTCATTTAGCATTTTAGCTCTCTGAAAAATGGAGGCATTATCAAAATCTCCTGATGGCCTGTGCTGTGTTAGCCTTGAAAATATGAATGGCAAATAGGATAAAAAGCAAGCCCTTGCATTGTTAACACGTTTTGTTTTGACATTTTTTTTTCTGAGAAAATTAAGTGCTTGAAATGTGATGAACAAGTCTAACAAAACAAAATTCAGTATTCCCTGTGCTGAAGGCAAGAGGATGTGCTAAAATAATCTGGGATGTAATTGATCTTGGTTGGAAGCTTTCAGCAAGAAATTGTAATAAGTACATGAATGATGTTAGGCAACTCCTGCTGCGTTAGCTTCAGGTTAGCCTTAGATTTACTTCAATGCTCTGGTGCCCCACAAGACTTCTTTTACTCTTTTCTGTGAGCTGAGAGGAAAGAACAAAGCTGGAAGCAAGATTATTCTAATGCAAAGAGTTCCAAAGTGGAATAAATGAAGTCATTTAAGCTGTGTCTGAACTGCAAGAACCACAGTGGCAACTCCTTCTTGAAATGAGTCCCTTGTTGGTTCTGGGCCCATGGGCTGGTGGTGAGAAGCCTTGATGGCAAATGGGTTCCTGAGCTGCAGACCTACTGGGCATCTCCCCTGCCATCTGTAGAAAGCCTAAGAGAAACTACATCATGGTGTGAAATACTGATTTTTATCTACTTAACTTGGCACAAAAGCAAATGTATTCAGTTATCATTTGTCATCAGTAAGAGGATCCTGGTTACAGATCATGGAGTATGACTTCTTATGTAGACTGCATCGTTAAATAAGGCCCAAATACTCACTGGGGCTCTTTAATACTGAATACAACAGTACCTAACAGATCAAATAGTGTCCAAATACTTTCTTTTTATATATGCATTTTCTAGCATATAATGTAACTGTATTGGTTAACACTTTGGAGTTAAATTACTAGCCACTTTACTTCCTTCCATTTCACTTACAACACAGCCCATTAAAATGTTATTGTTTTACTATATATATTTACTGTAGTAAGCAGTGTAGTGACCTTATTCTTCACTGCTCACCCAACATAGTCATAGGCTGCACATTTAACCTCATTACAAATACCATGTCTTTAATTTTTATTTCTGAGCAGCATGTCACCAAAACCTTTATAACTGAGTGGTTTCTAAATTCCAGCACACCTGCAGTGTAGTTCAGTTATGTCAAGCTAAACTCTCAAACTTCAATTTTTGCAGCATGCATTTCTAAAAAGTGAAAATATCTCCATAGTGTCAACATCTATAATACTGCTATTAAGCAGCATAACAATAATTTTACAATATTTTTTTCTGGCATCTTTATACCAAAATATTTTTTCAATGGAAATTTAACCAAGAAAGAAAAAGACACGTTGGAGTACAAATACATTGCATGTTAGCAAGTTTTTTTTTTTTAATATAAATCTGTATGGAAGCATTCAATTAATAAAACTGTGGTGATAGTGTTAGAGTATTTGACTAAAAGTATTTTCAACTAGATTTGGAAGATTTCTTATATTTTTTCCACAGCCTCTATATGAAAGTACTCATAAAGAGAAATAGAGCCATAAAGATTCTGACTTGCACAGGGCACATGCATATAAAATCAAACACATATGGATGAAAAATGTATCATTATCTCTATAACTTGAGAAGAAATCTGTGGTGCAACAGGGTTAAATTACGCAAGATGCAGAGCTCTCTGGAGTTGATTTGTTGTAGACAGCCTTAAACCTATCAATATCCTCATTGCATTCTCGATTTCAAACAATAAAAGAAAGGGTGCAAAATTAGGCAAGATTTATGGAGGTGTCATACTACTATAAAAATCCAGCTAATATGAAATTTTTGATGAAGTAATTTTCCATCTCATGAGTCCCATTGTAATTATGAAAGAAGCTTCACTTGCACCTCTAAACTTTTCAAAAGTGCATGCACCCTCCTTAAGTTAACAATTGGAAAGATGTAAATGCATGCAGTGCATGTATTAACACTAATCAGCTATGGCAACCTTGCACCTCTGGAGCTACTAAAAGCTGATCAATGACTAGATTCACACAGCTTTTCCATTTTGCATAACCTAACATACTTAAAGGTAAAGGCTTTAAGGGAATGAACAGAAGTTTAGAAAAGGGATTAGTGGTATTGTGCTTCATTAAACTAATCTGCCACTGGTTGGGGGCCTGTCAAGCAGTCTTGAAAGATATTTTTTTTTTCACCATGAAGAAAGGTAGGTTGGTACAACATGAAGTAAAGGACTCAGTTATGCACATATATTATTCCCCTCCTCATTAAAACAAGTAGCCTCACTTATTTTTGTAGTTATTATATCAAGGAATCCTAATCTTTCAATAAGCAATCCTGGATTTTAAAGATTGTTGACCCTATAATATTTTTCATATAACCCCTCCTAAGGAGACACATATACAAACATTAATTGCTACTCTGAGAGAGCTATATGAATAATGCATCTGTCCTCAGGCTTAAATGGTAATAAAGATACAATGGCTTAAAGGATTTCTGGTTTAGTCTACTCTTTAAGAATGGCAATGGTATGTTATGACAAAATATAAAAACAATAACTTAATCCAAAGGAGACTAAAAGGCAATTCATCTATAGAGGCACTTACTATCTGTTAGCATCCTGGGACCTTCTCCAGTCCCCACTGACTTGAATTAGGCTCCTATACAACTGTCCCAGCTGTGTCCCTTGCCAGCTTCTTGTTCACCCCCAGCCTACTCACTGGTGGGGTGATGTGAGAGGCAGAAAAGGCCTTGACTCTGTGTAAGCACTGCTCAGCACTAATGAAGACATCCCTGTTTTATCAACACTTTTTCCAGCACAAATCCAAACCATAGCCCCGTACTAGCTACTGTGAAGAAAACTAACTTTATCCCAGCCAAAACCAGCACAACAATAAAGGATCAGCTCAATGTTGCAGTCGCCAACTGAAATACACTTCAGGGTAGCAGGTATCAAAATAAACCTAGTGTCTGCTTATGGCCTGGTGGCAGATGAGATGATGGGACTTTATCCCAAACAGATGTCAACAACAAACCCCGCTCCATCAACAGGCACTAATTAACATCCTTTCTGACAGCTGCTTTCCTTTGCAAAGGCATTCCTGCAGTGTCAGATGGACACACAGAAAATTTATCCAAAATTTGTCAGTGTGACAGTTTTCATGACACATAATCCACTGAAATGAAGCAAAAGCATGCATAGTGTTCTCTAAATCCCTCTCTAAAATGAATAATTTAAAATCAGATATCCACATGCCATTTAAACTATATCTTTATTTAATATAGGTGTTCTTCCATGAGGCAGCTAATTTCCACCTCTTGTGGAAAACATGATCTAAAGGCAGCGAGTACAGGAGTAGGTAGTGAGGAAGAATATGTGTAGCTCATTTCTGCACAAACTGAGAACAGTCAGAGGCCGGACTTTAAATGGCCTCACACTAAGATTTTCAACAAGGCTTAAGGAAGTCAGGTGTCCGCTTTTACTGGCAATTGTGTGTCAGAGTCCTTTGGGTTTCTTTGGAAAGTTCCATTTAAACAGAAAAAGCTTGGGCATTAATCCTCTCATGGTTGGGTTCCACCAGTTCAGTTTATTTTGACAAGCTGCCTGCACAGAAAGCGGTTCCTTAGATTTAGGCCTGGATTTCCAATAGGGATCTCAATTTGTATTCTCAGTGCCAGCGGGTCTCTATTAATAGCATTTGGATTTTTTTTCAATCCTGACTCTTAACAAATACCCTGATTTGAGTATATTGGAATGTTATAATACAAATAATTAGAATTTTTTAAAAAATCACTACAAATACTACTTGAATTAATGGAAATACTAAGATCTGTTCTAATGGCTCAATTACATGTTAGTTTAATAAGCGGGCAATCACATTTTTGATTGAGTGAAACACTACAAAAACGTCTTTCACTGCTTCATTTTCAAACTCCAGAATTCTTTGTTACAGCACCGAACTACACACTGTCTCATTGTTGGAAAATAATCATCTTGGATTTAACTTGTGGATCAACATGAAATACTAAGTCTCCACACCAGACAAAACTATAGACCACTCCTCTGTAACCACTCCATTGTGTAGCAGCCTCTATTGGCTGATGTAAACAGTAAAACAGTACTGGAGGATGTTTTCCCTTACATCTGGACAAAACAATTTTGTATCAGGTAAGTGGCTTTCTCTGAAGACTGAGAAAGGAAAGGGTTCCATGACAGACCAAGTATTACTGTATAATACAGAGTAAGCAAAGTATTCTAAAGTGATTCAGAGCAGGGAGAAAAAAGGGAAGGCTGGAGACATTCAGAAAGATAAAGGTAATATGTGAAGAAAGTGTAAGACAAGGACGCTGGAATTTGGAAGCACTGCAGATGCAGGTAGTTGTAACTGTGCCACAGGGAAGGTAAGAGGAAAGGATAAATTAACAGCAAACCGGAAGGTTTCTGTGAGATCCCAGGAGATGAAGTGATTCAACGCCACAAGGAAGGAAGGAAGAAAAAGAAAGAAAAACAGTTCCAAATGGGTGTGTAAGCAAAGAACTTGCATGAACAATGGAGGGTTCCAGAGCATTGAACAGATTGGAAAAATAGAATGACTGCATGAATCATGGATTTGAAATTTAAAATTCTACTACTTCTGACAGCATAGCTCTGCTTTAAGAAATGGCTATGTAAACGACATTTTCTGCCTCAACAGATCTGCAAACAACACTTGGTCTGTGTTAGATCTGCTGACTTGAAGATGAACCCTTCCCTCCACAAGTCTTTCTTGTCTGTCTTTTTTTTTTTAAAAAAAAAAAACCAAACAAAACAGCATGTATTCTTTGTAACAAAACTTGATGGTGTCCATGCCAGGAAGAAGAAAACACAAGCCAGATTTCCATTTTTATATTACATTGGCCTCACGGTGCTACTAAGATTAAACTGTATTTTTCTTTTAAGGAGTCCTGTCAGACACAGTTCATGGAGAGATGCAGACTTTTCTGCCTTTTTGGTGCCCCTTTGGAGCCTCCACAAAAATACTAATTCATAGATTCAGTCCTGAGCTTCTGCACTTCTCTGTTCTCAGTCCTTCTGTGCTTGCTGGCACTGCTGCCTGGATAGTGAGGGAAACGATTCACAGACAGGCAGCAGAAGGTTCAGTCTTGTAACTGACATCTGTGCAAGCCATTACAGGCAGTACAAACCAACTAAAAAGCATTGCCAGTGTTATGCAAATGGCCTTCAGTTTAAAGTTGCTCTTTAAGACCAATGGTTGATACCTAAAGTCTAAAAACTTGCTTTTCAAGATGTCTAACAACTCTTTGATCAGGAAGAGAGAGAAACATGGCTCACAAAGCTAAAATCAAGTTTCTCATCAGATAGAATCTGAGTATAACCCATAGATGTAGTATTAGCACTGCTCACAGTCACATCCCTGTTAGAGAGGTTACACAGCACCAATACATCAGTCCAGAGATCAGAGTACAATCTGTAGAAAGTGATGTAACTGCTCCTGTTTGGACAATCAACAGCAGTGAATGTTTTGATAGTAGTATACATATGGCCACCTAAAACTCATCTCTGAATTTTAACTGATGCACCTCTCTTCAGTAAGATTCTTCCAATATAGCAAATAAGTTTCTGTAAGGAAAACAAAACAGCTATCCTTGTATCACCTCCCAAAAGAATCCATCTCCCTCCCACTGGCAGGAACTGAGGCTGAGATGGAAATATGGGAAAAACAGAAGTGAAGTACTTGTAGAACGGATTTATCAATAAACATTTCTGTAGTTTTATTAGTGCAGTTCTAGCTGCTTGTCCCCCTGCAGTAAATAGTCACCTCCAGTCTGACATGGAGCAGTGCTTTGAAGTACTGAATGTCAAAGCAGTTTGACTGGCAACATGTGGCATAACAAGGAGATGCCCTTGAGAATGAAAAAGGATGAAAGAGAGGATGAAACGTGCCTACCAAGCTAAGCAATATTTAAAGTACCTCTGAAATATTCTAGGAAACCTAATTTCTTAAATCCCTCATGCAGTGTTTTGGAGCTTTTTGACAAAATAAATTATTTGTCATTGTATCCCCCCAAATAACTAATCAATTTCACAAATTTTCTCAGGTAATCCAATAACTTTTGCATTCATACAGAGTGTTGTGAAGTTCAGGAAAAAATACCAACAGCAAATCTGTCCTTCTTACAACAGCAGCTGAGAGGAAGTTGTTTTTTGGACATGGTGAGTGGCATAACATGATATAGGTGGAAACACTGAGCAATTCCTGTCATTTTTTATCGACCACGCTCAGAATAAGTCCCCTTAATTTGTGCATATCACATATTCTTTCAGCGTTGAGAATGCTCATTGCTATTTTTTCTTATTTTGTTTAGCAGCTCTTTGTTCTCTACGTCTATGAAATCATGAAGAGCTGACTATATGTTTACAGTTATTACTCATATATTTTAATGGAGAAGTAGCAGCCAAGAGTTTTAGTTGCTCAGCAGACTTTTCTCCAACTATGAATGAATACAAACCATATTTCTAAGAGTATTTTGATCTTGTATCATCATTGCTGTGTTCTTATTTGTTAATTCATATTTTTCCATTATTGTGCTTTTGTAGGCTTTATTGTCAGCATCAGTACAGAATATATATTTTTTTTCCAAAGCTGAAACTTGAAAATAAGATATTAGAGTTCTGCTCTGCTTATCTTCAATGATACCCCACAACAGATCCAGCAGAAATGCCACGGGATTATTTGGTAACACATTGAGTTTTATTCAAGCTAGTTTGTCTTTATTTACTTCCAGAGTCATGTGATTCTCAGCATCCTGACAAGGATGAATGGATATCCTTCCACCATACTATGAATATTTGCACAGTCACTCCAACTGATTTGATTTAGGGTTCTATGATTTAAAAAATAATCTTCACTGGTGTCAATAAAATTCAGAAAGAAATTCAGAATAATTTAATCGAATGGTCTGCAAACAGACTTGTGTGGGCTCTGCATTCACATATTTTCACAAGTATTTAAGTCCTTCTGATTTTAGTATTTGCCAGCACAAAACCAAGCACTAAAACCTAACTAAATTGAAGGCGTAAATTCAGACCAAATTAAATGTATTAATAGGTAATATCAAGCATAAAAATGTAATGGTAGTTCAAGATTCTAAGAAACGAAAGTAATTGAAGAGTTGATCTCAAAGGACCTATCAAAAAGTTAAGGGGAAAAAAAAAAACAAAACACTTTCCTGTCTTTACTTTCTCTTTACTTCCAAAAAAAAGGCAAAAAACTTTAAAATATTTTTTCTTTTGTTGAATTGCTCTTCAGAGCAAACACAAATAAAGAGGAATAAAAAAAAACAAAGGAAGAAATCTCAACCATGAAAATCATTCAGAATCCAAAATTTGTCTCAGAGAATATTTTAATTGCTTCATAGACTAGTTTTGAATCTTTTCAGTAGTTAAATGAAACAGAAACAATCTTTTTTTCCCTGTTTTCAACCATCTTGATACCCTGTGTCATATTCTTCACCTCAGAATCTTGTTTGCTTTCTAATACAGATTAATGGATTTTTTTTTTATAAGCAGTGATGAAAAATAAGGCAAGTTGTATCAAGTGGTACTTAGCAAATTGCAAAACTCATCAAGGACAAAAATAATTCAATAATTTTTCTCTTATATTTTGTATCAATCCTTCCTACGTAAGCAAAAAGTGTCATACTCGTAGAATAAGCCTCTGTTGCACCTGTTTGATAACTTCAATAGACTTTAGTTACATAAAGTTGGCAATTTCTGTTTAGCTGAAGAGCAACCCAGAGTTTCCTAATATCAAACACTAAAAAGAAGGGATGTAATTTCTAAAGATATAAAGTATCTAAAATGCTGGTTAGCAATATAAAATTAAAGCAAATTTACCCTCAGATGAACCTCAGTAATTTAATTCAAAACTTCCTGTTTCAAAACTGTCAAGTCAAAAATCTCTCTGTGGCTGGCATAAAATTATCCCAAGGTCATCATGTTACATAAGCAATCACGAAAAAGCTTATCTGAGACTAGGCAGCTCATGCTGACTCCCCATCATGCAACAATCTCAATTTACCTTTCGGCTAAAGTAATGCTCTAGTTTCACTCAAGTAAGGAGTTCTGTATTAACCCCCTCAAAAAAAAAGTTTTTACAGTAAATGCACAACTTGAATCAGTTAAGAAAATATTTTGTATTAATACCAGAGTTATAACCACACCTGAGGTAGAAAATAAACAATTTTGAAAAGAAATCCACCACTGACTCATTTTTCTCAGCAGACATGGATAGAAACAATCTAATGAATAGTTCCCTGTCTCTCTCTGAAATAATTTCACATTCTGATTTGGACTTTTATAGATTTCTTCATTATGACAAACAAAATACTAAGCTATATTTCAGCCTTAGCTTTTTTTCCAAGATTCAACTTCCATTATGTTTTCAGAAACTTATTGTTCCTCATGTTCAGACATCTAAATTCCATTGTATTGCTTCTGCTGCTTGGTTGGGTAAAGTGATGTTTACCGAAACAGAGACAGCACTCCTTAAGTGAATAATGAATCCTAGTATTTACATGGGAAGTGCTCTTATCCACACATGAAAGATCACATTTGCACTAAAAAAATATTGCATGAATTTTCATGACAAAGCAAGCAAAAAAAAAAAGACTATGAACATTTCTAAAAAACCCCTTGCAAAGAGGTTTTTCATTTTTGATGTAGAACTCTGTGACTGCCTCATTAAACAAAAAGGTAAAAATGTATAAAAGGGTAAGGTTTATAAGGTTTAAAAAAAGGGTAAGGTTTACAAGACCATTTTCATAGAGAGAAACATTTTTCAAAAGGTAGTTACACTCAGTCAGCAAATGTGGACACTAGGATATTTATGGCTTATTTGATTAGCATCCTTTGATATTACATATACACAGGGATTTATATTTGAAAGTTTAAGATGTAATAATGAACTGCATATATGACTTGCACTGATGCTATCCTTGTTCAGTTATCAGGTGTACAGAATGGGAGCAAAGTCTTAAGTGTCATAGCATCCCTGGAGAATGGTGGGAGTAAGAGAATGCATCATTTGTCAGCAGCATCTATGGCGTCTGAAATGGTAGTGGAAACACTGCTTGGAGCTTAACATCCAATTTGTTGTACAGAATTAGAGCTCAGGGTGAGAACAAGAGGGTGCCACAAATGTTCTAAAATGCCCGTTTTACACATTTTTCATGTGAGGCTCAACTATTTAAAATGGCATTGCTCTTTCTTCAGATTTCTCCCTGGTGTTAGGGTACAAAATTGCATATATTGTCTTTCAAGCACATGGTGTTTGTTATCATGTGACAAGGAAACATTTGTCTTCTGTGTATCCTTGTCATCTACCTTAGAGTATAACATAAGTAAGTAAATAAGTATGAATAAATAAATAAAAGTTCTACAAACATTGTGTGCAATCGAATGTATGTGAAACTCTCTGAATATGTGAAATTGAGGCTTTTCCCATCTTCTCTGTTAAAAAAATAAAAAAATCTAAACTTCATGTTACAATATAGGATAACAGAAGCATTATCAATCCTATTGCTAATACACTGGCAATTATGTATTTTTAAAACGCTAACCAAAAATAACAAAATAATCAATAGTTCAGTTAAAGCTGTAGTCAGCTTTGGTTAATTTGTTAGGTAGACTAAAACATTTATCTTTTTTTTTCTCCAATAAAGAAGAAAGTTTAATTGAAATACTTTCTCTCTGTACAGTCCTTATTCTTGTCCTGCCTTGGTTAGCTTTCTTCTTGTATTAATAGCACCCAAGTGAAAATATGGGAGTTCTGTGGCTTGCCTTCTTAATAATGAATAAAGGTGATGCATTGTATGAAACCGCCTCAATAATTTACAAGGTAATATCAAGCAAAGACTAACTGTAGTGGTCTGCAGAAAATATATTGCATTAAAAATAATTTATAAGCTGCATAGATGTTAAAATGCTAAATTTAAGCACTGAGTTCCTAGTCTATTAGAAATATTAAAGTTTCAACACCAAGCATGGCTGCTTTCCTACTTGTTTTAAGTTGTAAATTATTTTCCAGTCATGTCTTTTTTTTTTTTAATGTATTTAGAGATAGAGTACATATTCCTCTGACAGAATGCCCTTTTACCTTCAATTCTATTTACAAAAGAAAGGGATGGAAGAGTTCACTGTAATCACTGCTTCTGGTTTTGAATGTAAGAGCTAATGCTATATGTCACAGGTGGAAAGTAACATGGTGCTATCTATCCCCCCGCGTACACCTGGAATGGACAGAAGTACAGTCATTTATGTACTTCTAAGAGATTTTTCTCTCTGAATCTTCATAATGACAGAAGACAAGTTGTTTTCATCTGAACTAAAAGACAACTTCCAGCAACGGCTGGTCTTAACTGTTTCTGCTGCTTCCATATTCGTTACTCCCCATATGACACAAAGAAAATAAAGTTGCCTTGCACTTGTGATGAGGAACTGTTCCTGGGAGAATATGGGAATAGCATTTAGCTAATCAAGGGAATGCTGAAGAACACTTCTTGCCCTCGTTTCAGTTTTTTGCCTCTACCACACACCCTACAGGTCCAAGCAATTTTTACTGCTTTACCAGTTTGTTATAGTAAATGATTTGAAATTCCACTGGACAGGTAACTCTTGTTGCATTTTGCTTACTAGTATCTTTTAGAGAGCTCCAATTGCTACAGGGATGATCACATAACAGACAAAGATTTCTGCTTTCTAAATACCACACGTGGGTTAGAGAATTAAGCACCCTTAAATGATTTCTTTTCAAAGCATGACCACCACAATTATTTCTAGTGCTTTTAGCTGATCAAACTCAGATTTTCTAAAGAGACTAGGTATTTAGAACCCACATTTTTTCAGGATATCAACAGTCTGAAAATCAGCTCCCTGATATTAAGAAGATGGAAGCACAATCCACTATAAAGAGTCTTCTCTGATACTCAAAAACTAAGTAATAAAATAGATCACTATTTTTGATTATTTGGCATATATGTATACACATACACACAGGCTGAATTACGAAATTATTTTAAATAATATATGGACATTAATATGAGACATCTTGTGCCTACTGTGTTTTATGAAAGCTTCTCCAAAGCCAGTAACAAATAACACTTCCTAGAGTTAAGTCCTGATCCCTATGAGGCTTCCAATGCTATCCATCCTATGAGATTTGGATTCTAGCCAGTTAAACAGATTAAATGAAAAGATAGTATGAAACAGAACACGATTCTGGCAGGAGCAATAGCAACTTGGGGAATATTAATCACCCAGTCAGAGTAAATAAACAGATTTAAACCAATCACACAAAAATAATACTCATCAGAAACAGTTTTGAAGGTACACATACTCAAACACAACTCTGTTTTGAATAATGAGCAAACAGATCAACACTGCAGTATATGCACAACAACAACAAAAAAAAAAGATGATGCTAAATACAGGGGTTTTTTTGTAAAACATTGGACCATGTATACTAAAAGTGTTTCTGTTGTGTGCCATTTACTAGCTACCCCATTTTAACAGCTAACTGAAAAAAAAGGATTTATCTATATATGAATGTATAGCAAAAATATTTAGATCTCTAGTTTGTTCTTGATTCTATCCCTGCAGAAATTGTCTAGACAAAGATACTTGCTGGTAAGAGGACACAGGTACCTTAATCCCTTGCACACAGTATTTGTATGGCAACAGGGAAGCATAAGGAAAGAAGTTTTTAACAGTAACACAGCCACATATAGAAGAGGTAAAGACAAATCAGATGAGCAATGTAAACAGCTCAGCTGTTACACCTGAAGCATCCCATATACCAGGACATGAGAAGGGATATTTGAGGAGAGCAACAATGTTGGTTAACTTCCATTCTGGTATTAGTGAGCAACTTGCAATAGGCAGTAACTGCCAAACTATTTGTGGGAACAGCAACACTGTAAGTACATTTTATATGTATTTGCATTTATAAACAAAGTCCAAATATAAGCCATGATGAGGAAGAATTGGCGCATATGTATAATTCCTAATTTTGTTTTAATAAGTTTACATGACAGAGCCTGGAAGTAAACCCTACCATTCTGAATCAAAGACAGTCTTTCTAAGACACCTGTTATGCTCATAGATGCAGACTGCAACTTACTGATAAAGTAATCAATACTGACTTTTTGGAATGACACCAGTTCTGTAAAATGCAATGTAATGACAAAAAGACTATATGTTTCTTTGTCTTGTCAATGGCGACATACAATCTTCTGACTTGGAAAAGCGTAGCATTGGCAACAGTATAGTGTTATATTGCAATTAATTTCAGTTTAAAAAAAAGCAATAACAGCAGAGTAACATAATATTTACATCTCTCAAGACAATACTGCCAAAATACATTGTAAGCAGTGGTTTACGTTACGTATTTCATGGTTAGACATAAGAGTATATCCTGTATTTTGTTACTAATTCTATCAAATGAATGGTATTGAGTATGCCAGCTTAGTCTATTTCTCTTCAAAGCTTTCTCTTTCTTTGCTTGGAGTTAGCATTCTTTGCACATATTTAAACAGCTTTCATATATAAGAATTCCAATATAAATTCAGAATAGCAATGTTATTACAGCAGTGGTCACCATAAAAATATAATCATTTACATAAGATATAGAAGCAGAATCATAGCACCATCCTTCTAACTAACTAATATCCTAATGCATCAAAAACTACGTAAAGCTTAGAATAGTTCAGAAATCAAATAAAACTGGATTTATTTGACTCTTTATAGGGAAGGAATAATTTGATGAAATTTCATATTTTTGAGCACTAATACTGAATTTAATCCTCCGTTTAACACTTGGGAAGTTTAGTGCATAACTACAAAGTACATTTTAAAATGTTAAATCTGCTTCACTTTCCCCTTCATTCACCAAAGAAATAATTGCAGGCTTTGATACCAGGCTTGTTTTATCAGTTCATTTAGGTAAGGGAATTTTTGGTCAGCGACTCAGAAGAATATTGTCATAAAACCTTGCGAAAAATCGTCTGTTACTTGAAAAGCACATTGAGGTACAAAGATGCCACATGAATCCTCTATTCTCACTGGCATCTGATACAAATCAATTCACACAGCTGCCCAGCCCTGTCAGCTATTACTAAACTGATATTTGTGATGTTAAGGTGTCAGAGTCCAATACTCTCTGACCAGGTTCTTTTAGCTAGTCCATGCATGGAGGGTGTTATGTTTGATATCAAATTTACTTATTTAAAGATAGTAGATATTACACAGGACTTTTGATTTAGCAAAGCTATAGAGTGTATATATTGCAAAATACAATACAAATGTAAGGTACACTTAACAAAACATACATCTAGAATAGGAACAAATAGCTTAATTGCAACACCAATGTGATTCCCACTGCTGGCCCCTGGAATACACTGACAGTCACCACGCAGGGAAGGAACAGGGGGGTTGAAGTCAGCTCAAGCTTGCTGCTCTCTTTGAAACACTTTTGTTAGGTTTTGCACACTCTCTTGGGATGAGCCACCTATTCACTCCTCCTATGCTGGCCTGGCTAACCCAGGGAAATGTTCACACTCTTTTAATGAACTCAAGGAGAAACACTTACAGCACGAGCTGATCCCCTCAGCTGTTGACAGCTGCTGTTCTGAAGCAAAGGCCACCCTGGCCCCCTTCCTTGCAGCACCTGTGCTCCATCACACCCTGCATGAGTTCCTGAGCTTCAGGGGTACATTGCTCTCCCCTTCTCCTCTGAGCCTTCTTCTATTTTAGGGGTTTCCTGCTCAGAAGATCAATTTTAGAAAATATATTGTTAAAAAACCTCCTATTTTAAGATGCATAATCATTAAGCAAAAGAACTGCCATACTGATAGCACTCCTTCCCCTGAACTGCTATATAAACCCAGAAGACATTCTAGTGGCTACTTGTTATTTTACTGCAATCTATTTTTAATTTTTCAGGTACTGAACCTGCATGTGTTGTCAAATGTCACAGATTCACTTAAGCCACAGAAGCTAGACCTGAAGAACTGCAAATGAAGCAGCTCGGTGAAAGATGTGTATACAGACAAGATACTGCAAGTCCATGAAGGCAATAGGGCAGTCCAGATCCACTGTTTAGTAAGTATTGGCCTGCAAGTGACATTGTAAGTGATTGCTGTGTACATATGTAAAAAGCAACTCCCCTGTAATACCATGGTATCAATTACTCTTTGTTAACTGCAGCTTTGTTCAGGATTTTTCTCCAGCTATAAAGCCATTCTGCAGTACTTCATTGGAAGTGTAATTTTTTTTTCAATTCAATATAAACACTTGCATAAACAAAAGCCAGGATTTGCAGGTTTTAGTCTCAGAAAATTGGGGTTTGGTTGGAATAAATTACAATATGGGTATGTTAAAATGTTCAGAGTTATCTATTTTGCCCTATTCTTTGCATGACCTCCCATTTAAAACTCAGAGCTGCTAGTGCAGCTCCACACCGGTCACAGATACTTACAGCTACTAAAGACAAGGTAGATTTCATGTTCAAGATTTCAAGGTGAATTTCATGTTCAGATCCTTCTTTCAGATGCTTTCAAACATCTTTCAATTACATTTGCAGTAATTACTGTTAGAGAAAGTCAATATTTGTCAGAAGCCCTCCTTGTCAATTCCCACTAGTAATCATTCTTTCTGTAGTAAAGATAGTGGCACGATGTCCAGATCTGTTATGGGTCAGATCATCTGTGATGTTGAATTGGTTTTAATCAGATTCCACCAAATTATACTGCTCAAGATCCAGCTCATTGTTCTCCTTTTTCCATTTATTTTTCTGAACCAGATACTATCATGCCACAACTTTAACAGCTGAGCTGTAACGAAGGTAATGATATAGTGCTAGAGGATAGCAATTTTGTTTTCCTGGCACATAACATAAATTTTCTTAGAAGAATAACGTTTTCAGGCAAGTATTTGACATCCAATTATTTAAATAAATTTAATATTATTAAATGATGCTTCAGGAATTTTCTGAGGCAAAATAACGAGAGAGAGAGAGAGAGAGAGATCCAGAGAAATAGAGAAAACAGGTTACTTTTAAAAATGTACCTTCCATATTTCAGATAGTTTATTTTCATTGTTTATCCTTGTTTAACTCATGAAGAGAAAGGTGAGATATCCAGACTGATAGATCATAGCTTCAGGATATTCATTTCAGAGAACAAGTTGCAGGCTCTCCACATAGTGAATGAAATCTTAAATGAGTTATCATGGCAGAAGTGCATCCTTAAGGCTATAGTTGTCACAATATATGTACAGACTCGCTAATATCATTCCATTAGATCGTTTTTCCATGATGTTGTTATACAACCAAACTCAAATTTAGCCTGCTCTTATGCCATTATACTATTATGTGGTTACAGGGATAGTAAAGGATAATTCTTTTGGTTCAAGACTTGACAATTCCTCTCCAGACGACCAAGTTAATAAAATTCTAAATGTATTGATAAGAAGATATTTATACAAAATCTGCCTTTCAGATTCTAGAAAATAAAGTTTCTTCTTACGTAATATAAAACCTTCTCTCTTTAGGCAGTACCGTAGTCTTACAAGATTTTTGCAATGATTTGGTTAATTTTAACTTTTATTAATGAAAACTTTTAACTGATATAAAAGCATCAGCTCACAGGAATAATTGTTTAGCTGATAAAGATGTTAATTTAACTCATATTTGAAACTTAGTACTAAGTTTATTTCCTGTGTGCCTGAAAAATAGCCAGTAGGGTTATTAAGCAATATCATAATTGATCAGTCTTTATGAAAATTGGACTGTATGTTTAAGGGAAAAAATACATGAAGACAGAAATACAGAGCCAGGAAATAAAATTTTATCCTTATATGTATGTACCTAATTATTAAAGCTTTAATAATAACTATATATTTGTAGTTTTTTCTCCACTGATACTTTTTAGAAATTTCTGATGGCTTTTTCTTTCTGATATGCATATAGAAACTATGAGGATAAATAATATTCTGGGGTTTTCCTAGTGCTTAGGACTCCATCCAAGCAGCAGCTGAAACAGCGCTGGGACAGATAATCCCATACAGGTTCTATAGATTTTTGAAGACATGTTTTTTCTCTTCCCAGACTTTCTCAAGACTAGGCAGGATACTCAGGAATGAGCATCATTCAAAGTTCATGGCACTTTTCCAACCCGTAGTTGAAATATTTTATGCTTATGCAATTTCAGCGGTCAGCATTACTGAGAGCAGCTTCAGAGCTCCTTGGAGTTGTCTTTGCATTTCTCAGTTAGGATGCCTGCATTGGCCAAGATCAGCAGCCCCATTTAGAATTGTAGATACAGTATCTTTTCCAGATTCCCTCCTTAAACTCCTGAGAGTTAGCAGTCTTGAATTCAAATAATACAAAGAAATCCTAATGTAGCTAAACACACTAGATTTTCAGGAAGTGAAGAGAATACACCTGCTACAGGGAATAATTACAAATCTCACTCAAACTACTGCTTCTCTCCTCACTATTTTATATACTATCATATTTGTGGATCTTAAAAGTGGAAGTTAAAAAGTTTTGTGGGTGCACAGTGAAAACTGCGTATCATAAAATGCAATGTTTTTATATAAGGATATTGACTACTAAGCAAAGTTATCTTCCAAGATACATTTGATGCATTTTGTGTCTTGAAATCATAGATTTGTTTATAAAACTGGCATTTTCCTTAGTCTCCAAAGGTTGCTTTTGATGAAGAAAGAAAATACAATTTATGTAACTTAGTACATTTTTTGAAATGAATTTTTAATATGAATAATGTGTTTCTATATTAAAAGGACAAGAAGTAGTTTACCATAATGGGTGGGCAGCATAAGCCCCTAGCAAACCTTACATAGTTTATGCAAATTTTACTGGCTACAAAATTAAACAAAAATAACTTTACATTCATTAGAAAAGTAACATGCTTACAATTGCAATGAGTTGTGAAATAATGATTTGTAACATTGTGCATTATCATCAGCTACAAAACACTGTCACCGTCTTCTAAACCTTATTACGGTATTTCTAAGCACTCTCATTTATCTGCTAAAGAACTGGTCACAGTTTTATTTGTTCCACGTTCTTGCTAATAATCTATCTTTAATCTCTGTGCCTTTGGAAATACAAGGCTTCTGGGTTCTGCATACATCTCTGTGAGCATCTGCCTCCTTTATGTACATGCACATTAGAAAGTGTAACGTGGTTCTTAGATGCCTCAAATTTGCAGGTGCCCTACTGCTGACATACTTCTGGAAGACAATTACAAGGTAGTCCTTTCTTTAAAATTAGTCTCCAGCTCAATCACATGACCTTTTGTCTGGCTCTTCCTCTCCTTCAGCTCACCAGAGAACTTCCCTGATTTTCTATTATTAATGCTTTATTAATAGTAATATACTCAGCGTATTATTTTTTAATAGAAATAAAATGTCTCAATTACGATTTTTCAGTTAGCTAAGTTGATTTTCTTTCTGGGAATTTTGTTAAAATAGGAAATAATACGCTTACTACCGTCTGCTGTGCATATTTACCATGGAAATGTGAAGGAACTGTCCCATCCATCAATAGGAAGCAGAACTGTATTTATACTCTCACAAGCTGAAGAGATCCTGTGAATACAGACTGATCAGACCCAACCCTTGTTCCACCCTTCCAAGTACCTTGGTCATAAGGAATTATTAGTATGTCTTACTTTCTGGGTAAATGCTATTATTGACACTGACCAGCTCAGTATTAAACACAGTTCTGTAAGACACCTCGTATCCTTTGTGTCCTCAGGGGCAAACTTCCGTAAAGATCTGCCCCTCTCCTCTCCCTCTCCCTCCACTTTCTTGTGGCTAGATAATCTTCTAAATCTTGCAGCAGCTAAATTTAAGTCAGACTTGTATCTTTCTATCCAATCTAGATAAAATTGGCTAGCAGCTCTAAAAATTACTGGAACAAAAAAGAATGACGGGCAGATATACACAGAGTATAAGCAATTATTTAGGAAGTCAGGTTACAAGTTAAATTATCTCAGCAACCACATTTGATTGTAAACCATGCAGGGTTAAATTAAATGTAGAAAATCACTTGAGTTTCTATTGAAGTTATATGCTGTACTGGTGCTTTACAATCTGATTCCTAACATAAGTCAGTGATTCATCCTTTATTTCTTGTAAGAAAATGAGAGGTTTGCATCATGTGACATTTCTGAACTGGCAGATCAACTTGTACTGAGTCTCCATTTGGTGCCATTAAAGAATCAACTGTCTTGAAGTTGTTAGCTTCTGAAATTACCTTCTGTCAGTGAATACTTACTATTTATACTGTTTGGAAAGGAGGCTAAGTTTTGTTGCAACTGAGAAGAAATGCTGAGTTGCAGCTTGTTCATTTTTATATTTTGGTTGGCATATACTTTCCTTCAGAACTCCCAAGCAGACAGCTTTGACCTTCCTTTTTGTCATGGTTTTCACGTTACATATATTTTTACCATTAGCAGGAGGGGTGACACAGGGAAAGGCGGTGGCTTGTCTTTTAGGACCCTTCTCCTGGTAAGAGTTCTAACATGCAACAAGAAGTTAAGTAGACAGCAAAAATATTTTAATGTTTTTTAAGCAATTAAGAAATTGCCTTCTGCTTCCAGGAGAAAGAATCTATGGATAAACATATGCTGTACCCTATTCCTCTAAAAGTAGGCTGGACATAACTGTTACAAGAAAAGTGACTTCCCTCTAACATAGCTACTGCTTAAAAATGCAAGGGGCCATATTTTACAAAGAGTGACTGACATCTTACTCTTGAAAATCCTAATTGAAGTCCATGGCCCTGTATGGACAGAAAGGCCAGCAGTTAGCCCATCTAACTGTAGCCATCAGCACTTCAAGTGGCTTGTCTAAAAGCTGAGGTCCCACTGCAATTAATGGGAAAAGACTACCTACAGCAGTTAATTCAGACAAAAAAAATCTCGAGCACCCAGATGTAATAGGATTAGTTGTCTCCTCTCTATGTCCACGGCTATAGACAAAACATAAATGTCTGCTGGAGACTGGCTTCAAAGTCTTTTTGCATTTAGCTAGTATTGAGTTTACTCCAGGTCTGTAGCATTTTTCCACAAAGAGGTGGTAGAAGTAAGTGGTAGAAGTACATACTAGTATTTTCTGGGAATTACAAGGCTACATTTTTTCGTGCCAGACTCATATAGCAGATGTGTTAAGCTTCTACAGTTACAGCAACTGCAGCATGGATATCAGAGCTATATTCAGAGACCACGAGTGTAGATTATAACCAAGTACAAAAGGTTTGTTACAGTGGTAGAATTAACCTGCCTTCTCAATTGCCTTGAGAAATTATGTCAAATTTTCTTTTTTTTTTTTAGTGTTTAAATGGTGGTAAAATTTCTGTCTATATTAGAGGATGAAAAATTTCCAAAACAGCACATAAGACTGGATCCTAATCTCCTGTGTTCGTTGGCATATTTTCCCCATTTTATTGCACCTTTTCAGATATGTGATCATAGTTCAGTTGTTAAATTCTTGTTCTTAGTGATACAGTTGCACAAGTGGGCATGGTGAACTCGTAACAGCTGGAGATGTGTGAAACAACAACAGTGATACAAGACCTACCTTGGTATCAGTGGGATCAGTACCAGGCCAGTCATCTGCAAATATGATCTCATGTTTCATAAATATGTCTTGAAATTAGTCTTGCTATTGCCACTTCATAGCTAACTAAAGTAATTCAGGCAGTTCATTATTGGGAATATTTAGCTATGGCTGTTTAGAGAGTACATGTGGCAAAATTTGCTCTTTAATTACTTTGCCACAAATACTTGTTCCAACAAAATGCCCACTGCTAGCTTGTAAAAATGTCGTTACTGTTCAATCTTGCATGCATTCAGATGAAAACTGTGTAAATGCCAGCAAGAAAGCCAAGCAAATTGAAAACAACCTCCATATCAAATAAATTCAGCTCTAGATTGCTTTTGAAGAAAAGATGAAATGATAAACTCCAAGACCTCACTATAGAAACCTGTAATAGACCTGTGTGTTAGGAAGTAAATCACCATTACATATTTTAAAATGTTAAATATTAATTTTCTGAGTAAATAGTGTTTGGTATTAGAGCACCTCTTCATATTCCAATGCTTTTCATATGAAACACAATAACTGGAGCAGTGCTGGAGATTTTTCCCCCCAGCATAGTCAAATTCTAATGGGATTATCATTCTAACAACTACGGACCTCACAAGAGTGCCATGCTAGCTCAGTTCCAGTGGCTGATGTAGGAAGTTTGACTCTGCAGCAATTGCTCCAGGTAAATGCTATGGACTTGTACATAATATAGTGGATCAGTCTTTTTCTAAGTAGAAAAAGGAAAACTCAGATTCCAGCCATAGATAGACAGAGGCTGTTTGGCCTTGGCTGGCCAGTTGTCTAGCTGGACAATCTCTAAATTCAAAGTATTAAAGGCCGCCTCATATCTGTAATTTTTCTTACAAAAGCAGAACAAGTGAAAGCGAGGAGGAGCTTCTCATGCTACCAGCCCACAAATCAGTATGGCATATGAAGTAGAAATCCTGCTCATTTTGTGTATGTCTGATATTTTTAAAACTTTTTGGAAAGTTTATTCTCTACTTATCTTACTCCATTCATAACAATCTTTTAAAAGAATCTATTTTCATTATCAGATCCTGACGGTTTTCTCTCACTTGCTGAGGAAGTGAAGTCACCATTGCCTGTCCTGATAATTAAGTCTGGGTATCTGCTTGTGTTCCCTCTGCTGGGCAGCACTCTGGTTGTTACTGCAGAACAAGAAAGCTCAACACTACATTAGGGTAAAAATGATTTATGAACAGATGTAAAAGCCAGTGACATTGCCAAGAAAAAAAGTATCAAATGTCAATGGAGTTTTGAAGTGTTTCTTGCTCTTTTAGCTAAAGTTCTGGTAGAGTAGCTTAAGATACTACACTGTGTATGGCATCCTTGTAACCAATGCTTGCTAGTTCTGGAGGTTCAGTTTGCTGAAGTTTAACCAAATGAACACTAAGCATGTTTATCAACACTGCTGAATAATGTTGTATTACTGAATAAACACAATCAAGAGAAGGGTTGGAAGGGAGAGGAGAATTTGGCTGCTGGTGACAATTTCCAGTTGTGGAGCAATTATTTAGATAGCAGATTTTAGTACGAGAATAAGAGGTTTACTAAGTGCTGAATTTGCATAATAGTAATACATGTCACTTTATATTTCCTCCTGGCATTTTCACGCACTTTTAAAATGAATCCTAATTATAAATGTTATACAAGTCCCACATAATGTGAATTTACTGTATGCACATTTGCATTATCCTCATTTTTAAGTGTGCTGATGATTAACATTAGTAGCCAAGTTATTATGTTAACTGCGTTAGTATACTACACACCATCTTTTAGAAATTAAATGTTATGCACATGAAATGTGTGGAGAACTCTAGAAATTCACCGCTAATCAAGGGTACAAAAAAACCCACACTAAAGTGAAATCAGCTATGAGAGAGGGTTTTTTTTTTTTTGTTTTTCTTTTATAGTATAGCTTGCATCTTTCTTTCTTCAGAGCAACAGGACCTATAAAATGTAAATAAATTTATTTCGCTCTGTTTCAGGTCCATCTTGAAAATCCATTTTAATGAGATTCATATTACCCAAAGTTAGTATGGAATGCCTTAAATATGACGGCTAAACGATGTCTCTTTGTCTTCCATATAGATTCAGAAATGACAAAAACCAAAGCAATCCCTTTTATGATTTCCACTACTGAGTATGATCATATATACCTAAATATTTCCCTGAGTGCAGAAATCCAGCAAGCCAAATGAAAGAAAGAGAACATAACCTTTACAAATTACCAAGTAGCTACTCAGCTACACAGAAGCTACTCTGATATATTCTAATCTCTTCTGTGCTCCCTGTGAACTCTAACTGAAATGCCCATAGAGCAGTGGTATCTACCTCCTGCCACTCACATCCCAGGCACACCTGGGCCTGTGCTCATGCATAGGATGTGGGACACAAATAGTTTCATCCTCCCGATGTTATGAAAATACCTAACTTTTACTATATTAGTAATAATTAGTAATGTCATTTTCAGTTTATTATACCAATTGGTTTAATTTTCATTCCTTCTACACTCACATTTATAGTAAAACTATCAAATTTCCAGAAGGTTTCTCAGACTGCTCATTATTTGACAATCACCTGTGTCACCTGTAAAAAGATTTATCTAAGTTCAGCACCCACAGTCAGAGTCTACCTTACACTATAAATGCCTTTTGTGTTTTCCGTTTTAAAAATACAGGGTAGAAGTCAGTACAGAATTATATTCTTGCATGTAACATAGCTTAATTACATCCTATCTTCTAAATCTCAATTTTTTTAACTGAGAATCGGATTACTAGAATGAATTAATGCAAATTTGGCTTCAGGTCTACAGTTGCTCTGAGGAATAAAAATATATAGTCCTTTAAAAAATTATTCATCTGTTTTAAAAGCTCAAATTTTAAATGGAACTTTATCATGACAGAGTAGCAAAATTTCATTTTCAAAACTGGAAACATTTAGGTATATATGATCATACTCAGTAGTGGAAATAAAAAAGCATTCTAATTATTTCCCTCCTCTGCAAAATTGCTACTGTTGTCAAATATAAATGTTAGTTAAATCAAGACAGGAGTGCTTGAATCTAAAACTGTACATATTCCAGGAATCAACTATTATATTTAAAGTACTTAATTTTTTCAAAAAATCTGAAAAAGACAAACAACATCCCACTGATTTTTGATAGTGTAAAGGGAAGGAAGGCTTTTCAAAGAAGATAGTTGAAGAAAACGTACAGAAACCCACTTTCTTACATGAATTTTCAGAAAAAAAAAAGTTTTTCAGGTATCATATGACAAATTTGATGATTTTTTTTTTTTGAGTAGTAATATGGTTGTCCTCAGGAAGACCATTCTCCAAACTGAGTCACTGTTACCATCTGGAAGCCAGTAAATTAAGATACTTATATCTTATGTGAAGTCTACAAAAAACATGGTAAAAGTGGTAAAAATAATCTGAGGTGAGTGAGTGTGAAAACAGATTCCATCCATGTGAAATCAGTGAAAACAATGGATTCCACCTTGCAGAATTTACTAAACTCTTGTCAGAATATATAATTCGGTATAATCAGGATTTGTCTTTATTTTAAAAGTTTGACTGTTCATTCTTATTTTTTTTTTTTTGTATTTTTGTATAAGGACGGCTTATCTATATTGTGACATAAACTCCTGATATCTCTGCATTAATATTAATAAACTTTCAATCCATCCAGTAGACACTTCACTATGTGAAGATTTCCTCATGAAGAAATCATTCTTTCCAACACTTACTTTTTCTGAGAACAGGGAAAAAAATAATCCTATCTATGTGCATGCAGATAACAGTAAAAAAAGTTGCATGGAGTCTATTGGCATTTATCAAACATGAAGAAATGTTTTCTTCAGTCTCTAGCATTGACATTTCCTTGATAAATCCAACGATACAGTGTCTTAATCAGACAACAGCCTCAGAAAAAATACATTAGCACATGGCTAATATTGCGCTTACATAGCCAGCTGCCTAATCCAATTACCCTAACTTAAAAGAATAATAATTTATGTTTTCTGGTAAATATCATGTAGATATTGTGCCTACATTGTGTCTTCTGATAATTTACACAAAAGTTTTGGACAATCTACTGGAATAAATCCTACGGGACTCTACACTAGGTTTTATATTCTCATAGATTTTTAAAAAACATTTTCTTAAGAAATAGTGTGGTTTTACAAATCTTGATGTCAACCTTTGAGACTTCTTCCTTTAAAGACAAACGTAGCAATGATGTCTGAGGCTCTAGTTTTACAAAATCGTTGAAGCTCTTTGAAGATATGCAGGGAGCACAAAGTCACTGCAGGTCTCCAGGATCGCACTTGTTGCAGAGACTGAGAACCGTAACGAGTCTCAGGTTCTGGGCTCCAGTGCTGCCATGACTCTGAATGTTTGTTGTGTGAATGGGTCCTAGCAACCTTTCTGACACTGAGCTGCAGAAGCAGCAGTATTCCAGACAGATGTAATTTTCATTTGTTTTTTTAAACTAACATTTTTGCATGGCTAATTAAATTTATTAACTCAGATATTTCATTGTTCACTAAATAAGAGTTCATTAAAAACACATTATTGGATGTTTAACAACGATGTAATAAAAAATTTTAAAAGGCTAAGTTAATGATCATATTTGCACTAATATGATGGTATGAGAATGCTCATTAATATTATTTATTTTAGAATGTCTCAGTAAACACTATTATTATTCGTTGAACATTACTAACATGTTTTAATGATCTCATCTTTTATTTACTCAGCAAACAATGAAAACTGATGACGTGCAAGCCCTAGTTCAAGATTTTACAGCTTTTTATAGATTATATTTGCACACAAGAGCAATTAACACATCAGCTCACAGGAGATTTTATTGATAGCACAAAGACTATCTTAGGAAATTATCTCTGACAAATTCAAACTTTTGGAGCAGAAACAGACATAATCTGAACTCTACTGAAGTAGTACACAGAGGCCTTGTTGACACTGAGGTTTGGACAGAGGACTCATGGCAAGTGCTGTCACAAACAGGTAGAGACCAAATGCTGGTATATGGAGATACATTGCATAGTTTCTCTAAGCAGCAGCAGCAGTCCTGCGAATTGACAACATGCATACATGGGCTACTTTAAACAACTTTAAATATCTAATTTTCGACATAAATGAATTTCCCATGAAGTCACTAGAAATTTTTCTTTTCAATTTTGGGGCAATTCAATTTTTCCCTCAATTTGATATGCAATTCAACAGTTTCCCCTGCACGTAATGTCCAGGCAGTTCCAACTCAGTTCTCCAGACTCTTTGTACTACTACTTTAACTAACTTCATCAAAATAATTTCTTCATTATGGGTTATAGATGTCCCTGCTCCTTGCAGGGGTGTTGGACTAGATTGCCTTTAAAGGTCCCTTCCAACCCAAACTATTTCATGATTCTATATGGAGACAAAAGCCTACTCATTCATTAGTCTCAAAAGAAGACATAAGTAAATGGTTTAGTCATCTACAGCCTGAATGGTGCCTTGTATAGTCATGTTGTATTGTCATAGAGTCTCATGGTTAGTGCAATATTAGAAAACTCAGAGGATTTTACATGTTAATGATTGTTTCTTAGGAAGCTATTTGTATGTGTGCTAAAGAGGGAGATGGAAACAAGCATACTGGTGAATATAGATTATTCTAGAGAGACTCTGTTCCATCTTCTGATTTCCTACTAGAGTAACTATGCACTCCATTACTGCACACAGAGGGTGACATAGTACAGCGTGTTCCATAAGTCACTTTTAATTTCCGACAGCTCCAGAACTACTTTATAAGGTACTGGGGTGAGTTAAGTTTCTGGCTATTACAAAGCCTTACATAATTTCTTATGAGACACCTGCATAGTTGCTGGTGAGAAATCTATTGTAACAAGCAATAACCTGAGTAAGAATAATATTGGAAAGATTGTATCAATAGACCAAAATGCAATGCAAATTAAATGCAGTAAGGATAAGGGTCTCAATAAGAGGAGTAGAAGGAGGAATATTCGATACAACAGCGCTCCGAAAGCTGCTACCTTAGAAAAAGTTTGGGATTAAACACAAAAACACAATTCAGAAATCTGTTTCAAATTCTAACAGACTTCTTATTGTCACACAGGAATGAGAAGTTTGCTGGTTGTAGAAAGAAATAAGACTTTTTTTAATCCATACATTTTCAGGTATTTTCAGGTGTCTCTGCTTCATTGCCACACAGAACACTTCTGGATGTAGCACAGAAAGTTCTGCCTCTTCGGGCTTGCTTTACATGTACTAGTTTATTCATAGGGAGTGAATCAACGCTTAAAGTGTTTCACTTCTGCATTGCCAGAACACTCAAGAGTTTTGTTTTGTTTTTAAATAACCTTTATATGGTTTCAAAATGAATGTTAACTTCATACTCATGTTTATCAAACATGTGGGAAAAAGTTGTGTCAACACTGAGAAGCCTGAAAGAGTGGATATGAGAACAGAGTAGCGCTGTATAGTTTTCAAGAAGCATCTATTTGCATAAGAAAGCACACAATTGACAATATCTGTGAAGTGGTAATGTTATGAACATCAATTCTTTCCCTTCCCATGTCAATGCCACCCATTGTGCTCCTCCTGCACAAGATATCTGTGGCCTGCCTGCATGCACTTTGGCCTGCCTGTGTTGTAGCTGTGTCTTTGCCTCGCCCTCGTGATGTGGTGTGCCCACCAGCAAAACGTTTTCTCTTGACACCTTGAATTCTTCTGTTCTTATCCACATCTTTTCTCCAGGGAAAAAATACTGATGACACCATTGCTCGTGCAGAGCGATGGTACTTTAGACTCACACAAATTACACCATTAAAAATGAGACATGATCGAGAGGGACAGTGCTATTCAGAGAGAGTGAACTTTACAGGGGAACTTCAGGAGCACATTTGCCTATCCATCTTCAGAGTGACTTGCAGAAAAATCTACGTTATTGAGATGAGTGAATGATACATGAGTAAGAAAGTCTTAATGGAGAAAATAGCCATAGCAAAAAGTTGGAAACAAACCCTAGATTAAACAAATTCTCTTACAATTTTAATTTAAAATTACAATAAAGAATTATTTCACTGAAACGAAAGTGTATTGACTAGTTGACTTACAGTCATTGACAGTTTTTCACCATAAGGACTTAGCTCTTGACAGAAGCAGCTGCATTTTATAAAATTCTTAGAGGTTGATATTTCTTCCTGAGATAATTATTATGAAACCAGACCCTGTGTCAGGCATTGAGAAATTGGAAATTTGATTGTAAGTACTGTGATACGCTAAATTTTGGCTATGTGGGTGGTATTTGTAGGATACAAGGAGAACTGGTTTCCTGAAGGATGCGATATAAATCAGTTTTGACATGACAGAGGCAAGGCTCTAGTCATGCCTCCTTACTGTCGTCCTGTGAGGCAGAGACAATGGACTGTAATATACATATTTTGTCAGGACTCTTCAGAGAGTGCACCATCAAAACCTCCAGAGAAACTAGTACTGCACTTGCCCAAATCCATAAAGAATAATTCCACTTTTAACTGTAATGAAATGTAATTATTCTTCTAAAACTCCTTGTAGAAAAGTGGTGGCCAGCAGGAAGAAATTAGAATATTTCACTATACCATATTGGAATGTGGATTTATAAATGGAAGACTGTGGAAGAATCAGACATGTGAATTTCCAGAGTGTAAAAGCATAGGAGGGACAAAGAAATGAAGGGTTTACACTGTGTTTCTTTCTACTTCTAAGTAGAAGCTTACTTCTTCTAGTAAGTAAGCAGACTGAGTGGTAAATCCACTTTAAAAGAAAATTTTCTCTAGGACAAAACAGAAGGCAGCATTATCCTTGCCCTGAAGTTTCTGAGACCTCTAATTTCTTTATTCCCAGAGTGTTCTAGAGAGCTGAGTAGTTTAGGTAGCTGCAGGAATTTACAGCAATCTAGTCCAATCCCTTGGTAGCACCCAGGACTCTTGTGTTAAACTAGCATTTGCAGAAAAGCTTTTCCAGTGTACAAATAATTCATTCCCTTCATTTTCTGAAGCCAGGAACTGCTTCTATGGGGTATGCTTCTATTACCTGATAGTGCTACAGTAAGACTATGCCCTTGATACTTCTTACCTTGAGTTTATTAGTCTTGCATAATATAACCTGCATAAAGACAGGTTATACTTATTTATCCAACTGAAACTGGCAGTTCTTGTTTATACAAAACAGAGACAGGACCAATCTGGGTCAACTCAATTCATTCACTGTCTGAAAAAGGCAGTTGGACTTCAGTTCACTGTAGGGACAGCATCTTTTTCTTTACAAATACTGCTTATGATACTATCCAAATTGCCTTTACTTTTATACTTCACATTCTTCTGTTTGGAAAACAACTTAATTCAGATTCCTACATTACTGTCAATTTGCATTGATTTAATTATCACTTAGGTATATATTTAAAGTTAAGCAGTATATAATTTTCTGAACCAGGGCCAACATGGCTATTTTGTGCCAGACAGATCATGTAAGTTATATAAAACTACAAATATTCAATCAAGAAGATAATTTTAAAGATTTAAATTTAAAAAGTTATTTTTAAATGTACCATTAAGTAAATGCCAGCACAACTATATTATGCAGATTAACTGCATTGGTGTCTTTGTTTAGGAAACTCCCACCGACTGAAAAGGATGCCTCTACTTGCCTTTCTTCCTTTTCTCTTACTGTACATTCAACACAGACAAAGGAGAAGAGTCATTAAGTTAGTGCTAATGAATTTCTCCTTTATTAAAATATTTTCAAGCCAGAAACTGTGTTCTCAACTCATTATTGCAGTAATTGTGTTTATTCATCTATTTACTCAGCAATAGCTACGGTACTTATTAGAATTGCTTCAATACACAACAGAATGTAATAGCTGAGCGGCAGCAAAGGACACAGTAGAAAGCTTACAAATTTAATTTTCTAACAACACCCAAACTATTAAACAGGGATAGCTGGTTTCTTCCCTGTATTGTGATTTACAGATGCAAATACCACGTGGCTCAGGACCTCTGCCCTCAATAGTGAGCACTCTCACCCTGGCCTGTATTCGTCCTGCACTGCCCTTGTAGCAGAGGCAATACCCAGGGATCTACGCAACTTCATCCCTACTGCCTCCGTCTTCTACTGCCATTCTTAAGGTTAGAAGGTAACCAAAAAGGTCATTATTCAATAGAAGGAAAAGATTGAGGAATAAATAGAGAAAGTTTTTGGAGGTTTTTCAGACTCTAGAAAAAAAATTAAAAAGATAACTCTCACTACTCTTTTTTTTAGGTATTGTGTATATTTTAGAGAATTATTGCTGAGAGAGCACTGAGCATCAGCAGTGTTCTCTATAAAATTGGTCCTAAAAGGAAGTGTAAAATTGCACAACTGAGTGCTAAATAGATGTTGCTGTATGCGTGCACCTGCAGATTCATCTATACAAAACACACAATACCTGTTGTGGGGTTTTTTTCAATGCTGCGTTAGTACTGAGATTTGTGAGTTAGGCCACAGTGTGAATACAAAACAGCACTCGCCCTACAAGTCCTTCCTTAAAAATAAACAGAATTCATGCCGATAAGACTCAGTTGAGAAAAGATTACATGATCAGGTTCAATTTTCACATTTTATTCTGAAGAATGCTGTCTTCAAATGCAGGAAATACTTGTTCACTCAGCATGCAAAAGCACACTGTAATTGAAGTCCTTCGCTCATCTACATGTCCTTAAAATTAGTATAGTATATACATGGTATTTTTTGGAATTCAAGAGCATTTTAAAAGCTATTCTGTATAAAGTTCTTGTAAAAATAAACCAAATACAGCCAATTATATACCCCCAGAGCATTTGGAAAGGAGAGTGACAATGTACTTGAAAAGCTGCTCCTTATTTCCAATTATTGTTTTATATTTCTAGCACACGTAGATGATGAAGACATGTATTATCAATGAAGGGCAGGCAAATGTTTCCTACTTAATTCTGTGCTCAGTATTTCAGCTACCTTTGCATTCTGCCAGCCTCCCCATGAGTCCACTGTGTGATGGTGATGAAGGCTTGAACAATATCTCAAACACACCTACATGCTTCATGTGCTGTGCATTAGTTGGAAAGTATTAAAATTCCTTTTGACCTATGTGTTAGTAAGGAGGATCACATTTTCTGCAAGCAGATTGACAAGAATGCAAAATGTATGTTCTTCACACTAACCTTTTATGGAGTCTTTCTAAAAATATAATTAGCTAAAAGGACAAGTTAGAAATCGTGTTAATATTAATTGTAGCAGATGGAATTTCAAGGGGAAGCAGAAAGGCTAATTTCAATTTCTTTTAATAAATCAATTTAAAAATAGAGCTGTACCAGCTGCAAGTTATTCCTAGCCAACTTACATTCACTGAAATTGAAAAAATACTGTCAAGCTCATGGGTAGCCTACTACTTGCTCGCAAATCTAGAAGCAGCAGTGTAGGACTTCTGAACTTGTGATGCATTGCATGCAAACCCTTCTTCCAGAACATGATGGCTGTGTTAAACTGTGTCACATTTTAAAGAGATTTATTCTGAGGATAAGAATTTATAGCACTTGTTACTGTAGGTGATATTGCCAAAGCTGCGCAGAATATCGGCAATTTGCCTGCTCTGTAGTCGTATCTGTGTGCAGATAATGTGCTTGTTACCCAATACAGGTTTAGCTGTTATAAATAATTCTAGCTGTTATAAATAAAATGCTGGTTTACTTTAAAAATCTGGAGCCTGATCTGGCAAGATACTAAATGCTTCAAATTCTTTAGACTTGTGGAGGATTTGAAGGTGCTTGTTGGTTCATTAGCTAGTTGCTTTTTCTAGATTAATTGATGTATTCACATTTCAGGGGTTGGTGGGGCGAGGGTGGGGGTGGGGAGGGTGGTGAGAGGGAAATCCTCTCTTGCTTTCTAAATTTCCAAATATAGACATATAGACATAACAGAGACAAGCCTTTTCCGATGGAGTATTAACGCCATTTCATTTCTTGCAATGATTCCTGGCATCCATTCAGACTCAGTTTCCTTCTTCTGAAGTTTACCTAACTCTAAGCTACTCAGGAGTTAGCATTGACATTTCTCCCACTAAATTATAGACTGCCTCACCTCTTTGGAGATACAAATGCCATTTTAGCAGATCACATGCCATCTCTAGTAGCTGACTAGCCCACTAACTTGACTCAGTGTCACTAAACTTCCCCCACATGGTGACTCAGTTCATGCATTTCAGTGCGAAGAACCTCTAGTCACTGAACTTTGTATTTTACATCTGCTCATAAAGTGATAAAAAAATGCTTCAAACAGACTAATTCAATGGATTAATGCATGCAGGTCATTACTGGCTGTTAACTGAGTCCTCAACTGATGGAAATTAATTGCTTGGGGATTATATTAGCCTGTGCTAAGGGATCCTGACAACTTTAGAAGGAAAATGCAACAGCACCACCATCTCCTCATCTCCAAAGTCTGCTTTGAACTTCTTTACACTTTTTAGAAGACTTTGTAGCCAAAATACTGTTTCTAGTCTAAGACTAGTTGCATAAGCTCTAGCATTTGGCATTTCCAGAGATTGTTGCTTATTACTGCAGGTCCTTTCCTCAGGAAGATGAGAGGTTAATGTCATTTTGTGTGTATAACAAAATGCAAATTCCCCATTTTATCTGGTTATAGACATATGATTCAACTAAGTAGGTAGTCTTTACAGCAATACCAGCAATTTTATTATTACTAAGAACTCTCAGCATTGCTCACAGTATTCCAAAGATTATACATTGTTTTCTGTATACATCATAGAATTGCTTGCTACCTGAGATCGCTGCCTTAAAATCTGACTGTACATCATTATCAGCTATTTAATATTTCTTATCTATTGTTATTTAAAGCATGCATTCTAAATAAAGAGATGGTCAAAGAGGTGGGCAAGATGAAGGCAGATATAATAGTACTAATGCTCATGTCTCAGCCTCAGTTGGTGTAATAGGTACCAGTTCTCTCTAATAGTGCTTTATGTTATTATTTGCAGTTTAACATGGGTAGAATCTGAGTTAATTTATTCAATAAGTATCTGATTATGTCCAAAATAACTGGAAGGAGGAGGAGAAGAGGAATACATCTATACATTTGTACACACACACGTTTAAAATACTCTTTGCTGTATTCTTCCTTTATACATTTAGGTTTATTGTATTTAAATTATTTAGTAATTCAAGACGAAATCAGAATAACTTAGAACCCCCTAAATTTTGAAGTAAATAAAAATCCTGATCCAGTTAAATATTTCTGACTTCAAAATGGCACATGGCAAATTCAAGCTGACACTAGTCACTATGGACAGTCAGTTTTCTTTTAACTTTACAATCATATCGCTACTACAACATTAGAAGATGAGCTAAGAAAGCAGCCTTTTCCTTCTGCAAAAGCCAGAACATTATAAATGTTCTGATAACAAGGCTCTTTCTTAATATAGAAAATATAAACACAATGATTGCCTAATCCTCGTCAAAGAAAAAGCAATGGCAAGTGCTTAGACCTAACCTGATATTTATGTAAATTCATTAAAAAGGTAGATTTTTTTTTTCTAAAATTCTATTTACCTAACATTCACTTGGAGATTAAATTCATCAAGGAATTGTAGAGAAGGGTTTAGCCACTAGGCTAAAACTGCCAACAGTCACATCTAGTACTGCACACTATGGGTATTTAGCAGTCTGAATGTAGGTCCTGAGTCATTAAATGACCATGAGGAATATAATCTTGTAACTTACAGGAAAAATTGCTTATTTGTTTATATATATATATATTTCTCATACATATAAAATTAAGAATTCATACCTTTTCCCTTTTTTTCCTTATAGGAAAAAAAAAACCATAATCAACAATCTGGACTTACTTTTTATATTTTCTTTACTGACAGAAACAAACTAATTGTTCTGTTCTAGGGAAACAATCCAGCTTCACTGACTGCACTACCATAAGGTTATCAGCAAGAGTCATGGAACTGTAGGGGAGAGAATGGATTGAAGGCAAAAAGAGTTCTTATGGGTTTTTGGCTATCTCCTTGCTCAACAGCATCATCACTTTGCAGCTTGCTAGGTCTTCCTTTTAATGCTGCACAGTACAGGCATTCTTGCAGTAATAATGTGCTCTATGATACATAACCTTTCGTTAGCTTTACTTAGAGATTTTTATCCTTACTACCCTTAAAGAACAGCTATCCTAATGGTCAGAATGCATTAGTTAGTTGAAATTTATTATCACAATAATGTTACACTAATGTAGCCTAGATGATTTTTCTTCCCACTTTTTATTCTTGAAATGCCTATTTTGCTGCTAATGAGTGAAATTTAGCTGACTACGGGTGTCTTCTGGGCCATAAAGTAATTTCTCACAAGACAAACAACATTTCACAACAGAATGAATTTAAGATTTCATTAGAAAATTATCTCTTTTTACCTGTTGGAAAAGTCTTTTTGGAAGGTTAGTCAAAAAGTGAAACACAGGTGTAAGATCACATCTCTATCAAAACAAGTTATTTAAGAATGAGGTTCATCTCTCCTTACTCTGGCTTCTAAAATTTATGCATCTGGCAAAAACTAATCAATGCTTTTTTAATTCTGTAGAAAGAAATGAAGCACTTCCAGAATGTGATTCCGCCCATATTACAGGAGGAATAGCTGGGATTAATAGTCCGCAAAGAGCACCATCTCCCTCCACTGTCTAGAAAAAGTCCTGATTACTAGACACTGTAATTTTAAATCAGTAAAGTAAGCAGTAAGATTTTCCTTTTCTTTGTTGATTGTAACTAAATTAAAACCACAGCATAACCTTACAAACAATGAGAGTTATACATATGCCAATGGCGTACATGGACAATCTGACAATCAAAGGATTCAGAAGTCAACTTTCAATCCATTTTAGTTTGGTTATGGGAAAGGCACACTGTAATTTCTGTTGCTTAATATTGGCAAATATTTGAACATTTTCAATCCTGTCTCTATGAAAACTTTATAGAGCATTCTGAAATTTCACATCTGACCTAGTGTCTACAAAAAAGAGCAAGAATTTTTTTCATCGAATCCTACAACTGCTGTGATGACTTTTTTCTCTGATGCCTTTGCCCTAAACTTCAGTTCACAATGTACTGAACCAATCCACAATATTATTTAAAGTAGTTTTCTGCACAGCTCAAGAAGAGACTAAACCATAAATAAAAAATGTAATAAGCTGAGATGAAAACAAAGCAGCAGCTGGTATGAACTTCATTAGCAATTGCTCATAGATAGTCTGCATTCCATTAAAAAAAAAATCAGATGTTGTACAGAACCTTGCTCCAAAAAATCCCAGTTACAGAGATTATTAATCAAACTGCCGAGATAAGAAAACAACAAACTATCCTGCCACTTTATGACAATATTTTTTAAAATATGAATACAATCTTATAAAGAAATTTATGACACAACTTTACAGTTGAGAAATATGGGAATTGTCATATGGCATCCTGGCCAGCAGTCTGTGCAGCCCATTATGCTTTCTCTAACAGAATAGTCACTATATTATTCAGAATATTCTGTAGAATATCATAGTGATTTCTGGGTCAGCCACCATCACTAATTTGATTCATGAGTTCCATCTCTGTATTGTAAGCTTTGTTCCCTTTATAAACCCTTCTTTTAACTATTGATTCTCTTATCTGCATGCACATTGGCTCCTCTCCTGAAACTGTCTAAATCTTGTTCTTGGTATGTTGTATGACAATGAATGTTTATTGTTAAAGAAAACTCAGTGTATTGGTTTAAATTTGGTTTCTTTCCACTTTCAATATTTCTTTTTTTGATGCACTATATGGAAAAGTGAATATAAGTTCTTGGGCTAGCTTATCGGTATTAGTAAATAATTTGCATATCTTCAGAGCATGCATTCTTATACATCCTTAATCCATGTAGTTCTAATTTTTTTCAATTTCATTTATTTTTTCTGTCTTCCTTTGCTTCTATTACATTTTTAATTTTTTTACTTGTATCCTTTATCTGTATCATAACACAGATTCACGATGATACATAACGCACAAAATCAGAAAGTGCAGAATGTGACTAACGCAGTTTCATATTCTGTGTTAATAATAATTCTATAGTCTTTTTAATTTTGTTACTTTTTCTTTTTTTTTTTTTTT
>WHYT01014792.1:24558-98634 GCA_009806455.1 Tetrax tetrax | reverse complement strand
AAATATGGGAATTGTCATATGGCATCCTGGCCAGCAGTCTGTGCAGCCCATTATGCTTTCTCTAACAGAATAGTCACTATATTATTCAGAATATTCTGTAGAATATCATAGTGATTTCTGGGTCAGCCACCATCACTAATTTGATTCATGAGTTCCATCTCTGTATTGTAAGCTTTGTTCCCTTTATAAACCCTTCTTTTAACTATTGATTCTCTTATCTGCATGCACATTGGCTCCTCTCCTGAAACTGTCTAAATCTTGTTCTTGGTATGTTGTATGACAATGAATGTTTATTGTTAAAGAAAACTCAGTGTATTGGTTTAAATTTGGTTTCTTTCCACTTTCAATATTTCTTTTTTTGATGCACTATATCATAGAATCATAGAATCATAGAATGGTTAGAGTT
Source organism: Tetrax tetrax (assembly GCA_009806455.1). Classification (NCBI taxonomy): domain Eukaryota; kingdom Metazoa; phylum Chordata; class Aves; order Otidiformes; family Otididae; genus Tetrax; species Tetrax tetrax. The sequence goes on along the minus strand of WHYT01014792.1, from coordinate 98,228 downwards.
GGAAGGGACCTTTAAAGGCCATCTAGTCCAACCCCCCTGCAAGAAGCAGGGACCTCCCTGACTAGATCAGGTTGCTCAGAGCCCCATCCAGCCTGGCCTTGAACGTTTCCAGGGATGGGGCATCCACCACCTCTCTGGGCAACCTGTTCCAGTGCTCTACAACTCTCATATGGAAAAGTGAATATAAGTTCTTGGGCTAGCTTATCGGTATTAGTAAATAATTTGCATATCTTCAGAGCATGCATTCTTATACATCCTTAATCCATGTAGTTCTAATTTTTTTCAATTTCATTTATTTTTTCTGTCTTCCTTTGCTTCTATTACATTTTTAATTTTTTTACTTGTATCCTTTATTTGTATCATAACACAGATTCACGATGATACATAACGCACAAAATAAGAAAGTGCAGAATGTGACTAACGCAGTTTCATATTCTGTGTTAATAATAATTCTATAGTCTTTTTAATTTTGTTACTTTTTCTTTTTTTTTTTTTTTCTGTTCCTAAAACATTGTTGTCCCTTGACAGGTACTGCCCATTAAAAATGTTCCACAGAAAGAGACTATTAGTGGTGACTACACTAACCAGGATTCCCTAGTTTGAAAAGAAGATGTGCAAGGCTAAATCTGATTATAGCATGATAAATGTAATTATAGAAAAAGTCCTGTCAAGCATCATATATTGTAGACACATCAGGAAACAATCTTAAGGCAGGCTCAATAAAACAGTGACATATAAACTTGTGTGAAACTTGCTATCATAATATATCATTGAGGTAAGTGGCTTAGTACAGGTCAAAGAAAAGATGAGACACTTTGCAGCAAGCATTTCCTAGTAGAGTACAGAACTATTAAATGGTTTACTTTTGGGGTTAGATCATAGTGTGAATTTTGCCTCAGGTCAGGAAATGTTATTTGTCTCAAATAATAACTATGTGCAGTTCAAGACTTTATAAAGTCTTCACATTTTTTTTGAGGTATGGATTTACCACTGCTGGATGCCAGGATACTTGACTATATTGACAGTGGCTCTAATCTAATAAAATTATGTCTATAGCATGATTTGCACATAAGATCTGCTATTATATAATTTTCTCTATTACAGGGATATAATCCACTATAGCCATCTGTTCAGTTCCTGAACATGCTTAGCATCTTACCAACTAATCTTATCAATATTTTTTTCTTGTAGTATGCACAGTATATTCTAACGAGTAGCACTTTGTGGGGTTTTTTCTTTATTCTCAGTTTCTATTTAATTTTCCAAAGTATTGAATTCCTCAAAGCTGCTTTGTTTTTCTCTAGAAACTATAAAAGTCCGACCCTGGGGCAGGTACATGTTTTTAACATTTGCTTTAAGTGCAGGTTACATTTGTCATAACTCCTTAGATTATAAAATGATATTATCTAAGGAGACGTCTGATGACAGGTTATAATGGATGCCACAAGGCAATTGCCAAAAGTTTAGAAAATGTGCAATGCTTTTTAACACTGACTATCCTTTACTTGCACTGTTTCTTAAGCAAGTAACTAACTACATCAATCAGTTCTTGTTCTTTTAAAAATAACCTTTATCTTTATTGCTTTGCCCTGCAAGGTACATATCTTGTCCCCAAAGTAGTGTGACAACTCCTAGGGAGTATCTGGAAACAGCGGTAGAACATCATACTTCTTTGAATGTTGCCCTCTAAAATTCCCTTAAGAAAAGAGGTGTAAATTTAAACAACAAGGAAAAATAGCCACAGTTTCCAAATTGCTTTTCTATAATTAATTTTCTAAGATGTGTACTACTCTGGCTACCACCTGATCTCTTAAGGCCTTCAACTGTATTAAGATATCAATTTTCTTCCGGCATGTCTGAAAGAAGCTACAGTGTCTAAGGCATGGCTAAAGAGAAATGTTCTCACACATACTGTTAAAAAAATGCGTTTGTATGGACACTGCTTCTGCATGGTCACACCTTTGCTATTTAAACAGTAGAGCAGCTGCCAAATACCACACAGAAATGGAGTACCGTATGGCAAGCCAAGTACTATCCCAATACAGTGATACTGATGTTATCTTTGTATAATTTCTTGTACCTTACTCAAATGGATTTCAAAACTTTACAGAGGTGAAATTTAAAAGCATCTACTAGTACTAATATTCACCTTCCTCTTTAAGTATGACACAAAACATTTGCAGATTAAGTAGGAAGTAGGGAGAGATGAGTTAAAAAAAATAGGAGCTACTAGCATGCTAAAAGTAAATAGTTCCTGAAAATTCCTGAATTAGTGACAGAGGAATCATCTAGAAAGTGAGATTCTGCTATTTGAGTACCGAATTTGAATATGTTTTTGTTTGTTGTTATTAGTGAAAATGACACATTAAAACAAATTGCCATGGACATGGGAAATGTTCAGAAAAATGCATATACCTGTGTCACCCTAAAAATGGGATTTCAGTGAAGCAAGACCTATGAAGATACAGAGATGCAGCAGCTGGAAGAGCAGCTGAGGACAGCAAAATTTCCTCTCTGCCCCTCTCCATCGAACCCACCTTATCTTTCTTTTCAAACACTACCCTTTGAGATCCATCTTACCTTCCACTGGTGAGACTTTGGAGATAGTGAATGAACTTTATCCCATAGCTTTTGGAAATTTTTAGATAGCAGGCACTCTTTGGTGAGGTGACTCACAGGAAGAACGCGATGGGACAAACTTTACTCTCAGCTGCCTCTTGAAGGCTTAGCTCCTCCCCATCCCAAGTCCCTAAGAGGCCTCAGGTAGTGTCTGGTTTAGTGTACAATAAGAACAGTAAAACAGACTCTAATATTAGAAAATAAAGTGCTAATAAAAAGGGTGAGTTGGATCTTTGTGTTTCTCATGATCAAGCTACTAGACAGCTCATTCTAACAATTGCAACTGGCTTTGGTCAGATTTTTCTTGGAAGTGTTATATTTCAAAACAAGGCTTAAACAGCTAGTATTGTACAGGATACTACATATGTAGTATTGTGTATTTCTGTGAGTTTTTCTCTGCCTCCACCAAGCACAAGTATTCTAGTTTACGGGACAGGAAGGTAAGTTACAAGTTACGCAACTCAAGTAAATTGCACCACTTGATTCAAGCTTTTGAAAGAATTTAGTTACTTATTTTGAAGCAAGACCATGCAGCTAGATCATTTGTACACTTCATTGCAGTTTGCATTGTATCGTATTGTTTTTATAACTGCATCTTCAGAAACTCCGCAAATAACTGCTCAAAAAGGACAGATCAGCCAATCTTTAGTACATTCACAGTGGGGTAACTGCATTATATTTGTGTGTGTGTGTTCTGAAAGTTATTTCTGGCATATTTGGGAATGCTTTTACAAAAAAAAATCATTTGTTTTTTCCATGTTTTACCCCAACTGACAGTAGCTGTGTGTCACCAATCAGCCAGCTGTTTAAAGAAAGCTTTTGGTCCACACACTAGTTAATTCTTAACATAGATGGGCAAGGAAATCCTTTCCACATGGGAAAATAGCTACTCTGACTTGCTGCAGCAGTTCGAAATAGAAATAGACTGACATATTACATCACCAGTCACCTGGTGACTATTATCAATAGTACTACACACACTAAATAATAGTACTACACACACTAAATTAACTTTACAGGCAATAAAATAAGCACAGCTACAGTTACACGAGATGTGATGGGGTCTTAGGTTTTGCTGTTGGGTAGACCATGTTCTTGTGTACTTTGTTTCCTGGTGTTTTCCTTGGCAATCTTAGGTCAGGAACGTCCTCATTTAGTTCACGCCAGCTGACCACTTCATTTTTCACTTTCTATGTATTCCTAGATCTTAAGCAGAACTAATTCCTCTCGTCCAGTCACAAGTTTCACCACCTTTGCCTCAGACAGACAACCTCTATATCTTCTTCCATCCTACTTACTGTTATCTTCAAATTGCCTCCATGTAGTATATGCAGAACAAACACTGAGCTAGAAAGTATAAATTGCATTAAATCTTTATTACAGCCTCCATTTTGTTCTCAGTTTCTAAAACATATTACTGGGTTGTTCTTTGGGCCTGTGGCACCATCTGAATAACGGTACTTTCCATTAACTATGTAAACCTTATTTGTAACTTACAATGAGAACATTGTGAAAGTCCATTTCCAAAGAAAAAATCGAAGCCATGATAGATGGAATATTGTATCAGATCTTCAAGGTAAGATTAGGACCAGTGAAACCAACTCCCGTAGCCTTTTTCCATGGCTATTCACAACAGATAGATACAGAAACCCATCATGTATTGCCTGAAGTTCTATATTCATGTTTCAACTCTAGTCGGAAATCTGAATTTATTCATCCTAACCCTTTGCACGCAACTCTAAAGCTGACGATTCCTGTTTCATGCCTCACTTCCTTCACAATGACTCAGTTGTGAGAAGAGAGGCAAAGCTGTAATTTGTTTTGATCAATCGATATTTTGTTTATTCCTTTTCAAAACATTAATAAAGATATAATGATTTTTAAAGTTTACATTTTTAAGAAAGAGAGTAAAACCATAGCATTCATTAGACTGGATGTTATCTCCCCTTTTCACTGCCTACAGATAGATAGCAAAACATTGACAGATGTGTGATAAGGAATGAATCATCCTAGCTCACTTTCAATCATTTCTCTTCTATTCTAAATTTGTGTTTCAACTGTCAGAGCCTCCGTATTGTCAGCATCGCTCATTACCCCAGCTGTCCATAGGGGCAGAATGATGTACTTCAGTCCTGTTCCTAATGAGGTTTGTTCCAGGTTTCATTCATTTCACTATCAATTGGACACCATTCTATACATATTGTCCTATGACCTACTAGGCTAGACTGAAAAAAAAAAAGGATCCAAAAGGTCATATGATTTTTTGTTGGTTTTTTTTTACCCTCACTTCTACTTCATGCTAATCGACAGCGTGACCTGAAGCATGGAAGAATCAAGCAAAGAGATAGACTTAGCCCAGAAATGTCAGTGATTTTTTTTTCCTCTCTCTCTCTGCAGAAAGTAGTGATTTAGATGGTTAGAATACTTTTTCTCCTTCTGATCTTTTAACTGGATTATCAATGTCCTCCTTTGATTTTCTCAATGGCTTATTTTAAGAGGAAGGGATAATATGAATTCTAATGCTGCTGTATCCTTTGAAACAGAATTTTAAAAGCTGTGATGTAAAAGGGGGAAAGAGGAATTCAATTGACTGAAAAAGCAGCCAGAGGAGTGGGTTGGTTTCAAGACAAGCAGCACAGAGAAAATCAAATACTTCTAGACAATCTTAGTTCAAATGATGAGACAAGTAGTTAGAAGATGCTGATTTGGATAGAAAGAAAAGTCCCTGCACAAGCAGGGACTGCAAGGATGAAGAACTGCCCACTGTACTCGAAGAGCAGGTTCAGGAACATTTGAGGAACTTGAAGGTGCACAAGCCCATGGGACCTGATGAGATCCATCTGCGGGTCCTGAGGGAACTGGCGGATGAAGTTGCCAAGCCACTGGCCATTGTATTTGAGAAGTTGTGGTGGTCTGGTGAGGTCCCCAATGACTGGAAGAGAGGGAACATAACCCCTATTTTTAAAAAGGGGAACAAGAAGAACCCAGGCAACTACAAGCCAGTCAGCCTCACCTCTGTGCCTGGCAAGGTCATGGAGCAGATTCTCCTGGAAACCATGCTAAGGCACATGGAGAGCAAGGAGGTGGTTGGTGACAGCCAACATGGTTTCACCAAGGGCAGATCGTGCCTGACCAATTTGGTGGCCTATTATGACGGGGTGACAGCATCGGTGGACAAGGGATGGGCAATGGATATCATCTACCTGGACTTGTGCAAAGCTTTCGACACTGTCACGCACGACATCCTTCTCTCTAAACTAGAGAGGCATGGGTTTGATGGACAGACCACTCGGTGGATAAGGAGTTGGCTGGATGGCCGCACTCAGAGAGTGGTGGTCAACGGCTCAATGTCCAAGTGGAGACCGGTCACTAGTGGCATCCCTCAGGGGTCCGTGTTGGGCCCAGCCCTGTTCAACATCTTTGTTGGAGACACGGACTGTGGGATAGAGTGAACCCTCAGCAAGTTCACTGAGCTGACACCGAGCTGTGTGGTGCCATCGACATGCTGGAATGGAGAGATGCCATCCAGAGGGACCTGGACAGGCTGGAGAGGTGGGCCCGTGCCAACCTCACGAAGTTCAACCAGGCCAAGTGCAAGGTCCTGCACCTGGGTCATGGCAATCCCAGGCACAAATACAGGCTGGGAGGAGAATGGATTGAGAGCAGCCCTGAGGAGAAGGACTTGGGAGTGCTGGTGGATGAGAAGCTCAACATGAGCCAGCAATGTGCTCTTGTGGCCCAGAAGGCCACCCGCACCCTGGGCTGCATCAAGAGGAGTGTGGCCAGCAGCTCTGCCCTGGTGAGACCCCACCTGGAGTACTGCGTCCAGTTCTGGAGCCCCCAACATAAGAAGAACATGGACCAGTTGGAGAGGGTCCAGAGGAGAGCCACGAGGATGATCAGAGGGCTGGAGCACCTCTCCTATGAGGACAGGCTGAGAGAGTTGGGGCTGTTCAGCCTGGAGAAGAGGAGGCTCCGGGGAGACCTGATAGTGGTCTTCCAGTACCTCAAGGGGGCCTACAAGAAAGATGGGGAGAGGCTGTTCAGTAGGCCCTGTTGTGACAGGACGAGGGGTAATAGTTTTAAAACAGAGGGAGGTAGATTTAGATTGGATATTAGGAAAAAAATTTTTACAATGTGAGTTGTAGAACACTGGAACAGGTTGCCCAGAGAGGTGGTGGATGCCCCATCCCTGGAAACTTTCAAGGCCAGGCTGGATGGGGCTCTGAATAACCTGATGTAGTTGGGGATGTCCCTGCTTCTTGCAGGGGGGTTAGACTAGATGACTTTTGAAGGTCCCTTCCAACTCTAATTACTCTATGATTCTATGCTGGCAACTATTTTAAAATCAGAACAATAAAAATTAAAAAGCAGGCAGGAGAAAAAGGATTGGAAAATAAAAAAAATATAAATGTAATGAAACTGAGAAAAAGTAAACTAAACCACTTCTCAGTGTGTATTTTTATTCTGTACTGTATCATGTATCTGTACTTAGTTCATAGACAAAGGCTGCATTCAGTTCTTTAAAATTGTCTAGATTAGCTATATTTAACATGCCTTGCTTCAGGCAGAAATTTTAGGTTTATTTGGACAATTTTTCCTGTGTTCTAAACAAGATGTAACCACCTTGACATCATTAAAACCCATTGTGTTTAGACATATAAATGTTACAGAAGTCAACCCGTTTTTTCCACTTCATATTTTCATTATTATATTGTAAATACGAGATCAAATTTGGACCAATTAAAGCAAATACTTCAAATAGAAGCTCAGAAAAACTCAAACATCTTAATAATAAAATCTTGCTACAGAATATGAGTGAGACTTGAAAACATGCAGTTTTTCAGCTCTCATATTCATGCTGTGAGACATAGATGGCAACTAACTACCAGTTTGGATGATACCTGCAAAATAACCCTCTATTAGATCTCTTTGTTAAAAGTATTTTCCTGTTGAGTATATCAAAATAAGCTACTGTGGAAATATTTTCCATTTAATAATTTGGAAATAAGGTTTACCCCAGAAAGGAGACAGATGATTATCTTTCAGAGAATAAGAAAACACAAGCTATTCCATTTTAAGTCACCTAATTAACCACAAGACAGATCTACAGATAGCCTAGTGTCAGAGCAGTGAAAGGAATTAAGTTTTAAAGCTGATTGAATATTTATCTGTAAAAAATATATTGCAATGCAAAATTTTGCCATGTATATTCCACATAGATACTTTTACACTACATAAAATGTCAAATTAGTTATGTCAAGTTCTAGATCTCAGTTCTGAAATACACTTCATAATCTTGATTTTGACAGTTTAGCAAACTAGCATTTTTTTTTTTTTAAATCGTAAAACTATTGAACATGTCAGACTGCCTGTTTTGCAAACAATGTAAATTTAAAATGGAATTGCTTGGGTTCTAATCTATTGCAGGCAGACTGGAGTCTTCATCATCTTTTAAGACCGTTCTAAGTATTCTAATATTGAGAAAATCTTATATCCAAAATTTAGGATGACAGGTAACAGAAATTTGCACAGACTTAGAAAAAGATTACTTGCACATGGATAAAAATTAGCAAACCCTGCCTAATATCTCTTGCCTTCTGGCTTTGTAAGAGTTTAGAACAACAGATTCTTTAGTCACAATATTTTGACTGCAGAAGATTTTTGTTTTATATCTTTGTAGAATAATGAGTTTTATTTTATTTTCAATATAGTGTTGTTGCAAGCATACAGAGCACATTGTACAGACCACAGAAATGACATAGATCACATCGCAAGGATCTGTAAACATTTAAATAAATCGAAGTTCGAAATGAACAAGCACTGTCTTTAATGGATATAGAAGAGATTTTAAAAACATATCCCAGAGATGGATTTTAATGTTTTAAAGTTAAGTATATATCTGCTGAAATTTTCAATAGTATTCTGAGTCTAACATTCAGAGAATTTGATTTACACAGTTTGATAATTACTGGTCTACTTAATGGTTTTAGAAATGCACCTGTAAGTGACTTTGGAATCACGGTCCCAGTGAAATCATGTGAGACTAAGGTTCTAAGCACGTAAACTAGAAATTCATTGTGCTCTTTTGACTATTTTCCTTTTTAGAATATCCCCCAGTTCAAACAAAAGGAAAACCATTTCAAAACTCCTGAAAATAGGTCTGTTAGGAGCAGGAAAGTTTTTATTCCTTACATGCAGACCTTTGACTGTGAGGAATTACAGAGGAGATCATATCACAATATCAAATGTGCTTCTGAAACATGAATATGGAATACAGGGAAGAAACTCAGTCCAGGAACTGTGTATCAATGACTAATATGACACCCCCTGGGAACTGCATTACCTTGCATTAATTACAAACTGTTAGCTCTAATCTCCTATAATGTAAGAATATTGTTTTACATTGCTAATGGGCGCTAAATGAGTGGTTCATTCCTCCCTCCTCCACTGTTCAGAGTTTCCTAGCCAAAACTGTAATTCTACAGAATTTCACCTCACCTCACTCTACTTCATGGCTGATTAGTATCCTAGTTAAACCACAGATGGTGTTTCTGTAAGGAGAGCTCCAGAAGAAGCTTTGCAGAGAAAATAAACCACACAGCCATATTACTTATCCTCAGAATGCTATCAGTTTCTACTCAGATGAATGATTCATGCTGAATCTGTAATTTCATTCCTTTGCTGAAAGGATTGATAATGTATTTTTAATTTCAGTTGATTATCTTTTTTGCTTAATAACTTTTTTTTTCAGTAATGTTTTAGTTGTTGGGTTTTGTCTTTGTTTCCTTCCAGCAGAAGGAAAAGACTTGGGAGTTTAAAACAAAACCCACTAAAAACAGTTAATCTCTTAAGCCCCCAAATATCTTTTTTTAAATTGATAGTGTGAATCTTCTCTTTAGCTACTGAATACCAAGAAATAATATAAAATTAAGTGAGCAGACCTAATCACTGCGTTGCAATTTTTTTCACCTACAGATACCAAGGGAGACCCAAAGATAAGTATGTTCCTCATTTGATGGATGCCTGCTCAAAATCTGTTTTAATATAGAGTTTCAGAGAATCAGAGGGGAAAAAACCCTCGGTCAGTCTAGCAGAGGTCATGGATGAGTGCATACCAATAATTTAATACATAATGCAAATAGCACAAAAAGGAGCACAGCTTAGAGAACATGAAGGCTTCCTGCCTGCAGCCAAGCACAGTCAAATGCCGTCTGCTTGCTCGCAGAACAACTAAGCAACTATGGAAAAGAGTATTTTGCTAAACGATTGATGCTTTTACTGCTGAAAATTGGAAACCACTAGCTGTTGCTTTCTAGTTTCCATATGCTGTCACCAAAAATAAGAAGCAGACTGAGAGCCAACAGTACTTAAAAATATCAGTGAATGTGGCATTGTGGCATTACACTAAAAAGAAGATGACCACATGGACCATCACCAGCTAGACTAACTGGATTCATCTGAGTTCCCCAAAGTGAGTACTACTGCACATTCTGTGTGCCAGTGGAGAAATAGATCAAAGAAAATAAGGGGATCCATGTCTCTGATATGATTTGCTATTACCAGGCAACAAATACACTAAATGTCTTAGGACTGAGAAAAAAAAAAAATAATTATTTGGAGATGGTTCCTTAGCATATGCAATATACAGTAAGCAATCATTAATAAAGTTGTGTTCTATGCATAGTGGACAAATTATTTATATTTTGCTCTCATCGTATTTTAAGAGCATTTTAACACCAGTAAAACCCGCCTGAGACATTAGTTAAGTTTAAACATCACTTTATCTAAGTACCTGAGTAGCTCTACTGACTGTAATGATATTACACAGTTACTTATGAGTGCTGGTGCAGAATCCAGTCTAAGGGTTCTGGTTTTTATAGAGTAGTTCAAAGAGAAAATATATTGTCATCGAGTTGTTTTCTTCATCAGAATTTTCCAAAAAGAACTCGGTATTTAGACTGGGTTAATATTCAAATGAGAATTACTATCCACATTCTTCCATTTATTGAGATACTATTTTAATTTTATTTTAATGACTGTAAAGCACTCCGAGGTCTTTGCATGAATATTGCCATATAAACATAAGTGGCTGATTACATTATGAATTTTTAGCATGTCACTTTTAGTACAGTGGAAAAGGAGTTAGAGAAGTGCAGCTACCAGCACACTGGAATTCTTCGGCATTAAAGCGACCATAAGGCAATGCTAATACTCCGTGCAACTCTCTTTCCTTTTCCTCGTATTTGCACAATGGTTTTACCTTCTTTTGTGCTATATTCTACACCTTAGGTTTAGAGGCTGCAGATGCAGAAATACCTCCTTATTGCATTTGAATCCTTTTTAAAGAAACTCTTGTTCTTGAAAGTAAGAATACACCTGAATAATAATGCACCTGAGTAATATAAGTGTGGAAATGGCTGTGACTATGTAGGACTGGCGGAGATTGTGACTGTGGTGATATATCTTAATAAAATGGTTGTAGGTTTCCAGTATAACTCAGACTCACCACACCTTCACCAAACTACTTTCCTATCACTATCCAGCTTTTTCTATGACACTAATAAATGGAAACATGAAATTTGTCTTTCACTCAGAAGGCCTAACTAGCATAAACACACTTATTCAAGGAGAGATTTCTTACATGCTAATGTGTGTTCAGTTAATCAAATATGGAGAAGCACATTTTAGAACCTTTCAATGAAGTTGCTTTTTAAAGAATGATACACATTTTCTAACTATCAAAACACACCATATGTACCATCATTTGCATTAACTGTTGTGTAGACTTGGAATCATCATACCTCTTCACATTGTTTTTCTTGCATGGTGTAGTGCAAATAATTCTTATAGTATTTTAGCCTAGTGGGACATAGCCTAATATACCTCTCCATCACTGGCTCCACTGATAATTACATACTTGGAAGGATGCCAGCTGGCAGTATGACAGTTGTTATTAATATTTCCACTCCAAATATGAAAAAACTCTCTTCTTATATTTCACATGAGACAAAGCACATGTTTAACAAATATTTCCTTCTCTTACTTATTTATGCCAAAATCTTTGTTACTGAAACATCCAGAAGACAATTCTTAAAATGGAAAGTTCTGTAGCTCTTCAAAAGATCAATGACAATTATAATTTCGATTCAATTTTTAGTGTCATATGCATATGACTTCACACTGTATGATCTGGTATTTTGGGCTGCTTTGGTATCAGCTAGAATATCCTTACTTATAAGTTTATTAGGATCCTAAGTATTTCTTACAATCAGAGGGAAAACATTAACCTTGATACCTTTTTAGAGCTGAGTATATATATGTATGTATACAAATTCACTATAGATAGACATACACATGTATGTGGCCACATAGGTACAAGTTAAAGCACAAGAATATGTTTAACTCATTTAATATATTATAATTTTTATTAGAGAAAGTCACTGCTCATTGCTACCATTCCTGTAGAATTCTATTTGGTTTATTTCATCTGACATGAGAATTCATAAGCATCTTCTGACACAGAATATTGGATATGCAGGAGAGTGACATATAACCCACAGTGTAACTGTGACCAGCTACAGGGCAAGAACATTCTCATCATAGTCTAATCCAGAATACTGGATATTTTCAACCTTCTCTAAGTAACTGATCTGATTCCTATTCTTTTTTTTCCCCCTTAAAATAGAAAATTGTATTTTAGCTGTTTTACATAGGAAAAAATGAGGCATAAGAAATTTGAAGATTTGCCCAAGCTCAGACCCTGATTCTGTGCCTACACATGAAGCAAAAGGAATTGGAGTTCCTGCCAATTCAGCCCCTGACCATAGTAATTCAATAACACTGGCTTCTTCTGAAGCTGAAACTGGAAGGAGTAATGTATTATTCGATCTCTTTAACAATACTTGTAGATCATATCATCATGCTTCAGCATGAACACTCCATATCTCCACTAGCAAAAGATTTTTTTCCCCTGAAGATTTATTTGGTGGCTTACAGGTCAGGAGATGATTCTTTGTTTGTATGTGTATATTAGTTATTCAATTGACTTGTTCATCTTCTGGAAAAATCTTGTCATTTTTATCCCTACTGTTCTCTTTTCCTTCTTGGGAAATCTTACTATATCTAAGCAGTCATATATTGGTTGTTTTTCTTTTTTTTTCCTTAAGCAAGGATTAAAACAAAATATCTATGCCCTGTGTTCAATTGTTGCGTTCCTGTCTTGTCTGTATATCACAAAGAATCAAAACTGGCAAGAGCTACAAAATACACCACGAGGTAGAGCACATCATTCAATCAACTGAGATAAGAGTAGACACAGAATTAACTTGAATCAAGTCACAGAATCATTGGCATGCAGCACAGAACTGTACACATTGACTTATACTTCAATATATGTTTCACTTAATTTAGGATTTATAGTTTTTCACAGTGAACGTTTGTACAATTAGTCAAAATTGCCTAATTCAGACTATATTGTCAAAGCAGCGTGTAAGTATCAGTTAAATGACTCAGGTTTAATAGGAATCATAAACAAAACCTACTTAATGCTTCTGAAATACACAAATACACACTTCTGCAAAAGAAATTCTAGCCTGCCTTTTTAAATTTTTAATTTAAGCCTCTGGTATGAAACATAGACGGCTTGGCTAAACTTAACATAAAGTTCTTAAGTTTTTTTTAAAAAAAAAAGACATGACTTTCTGATCTAAATGTTATCGGTGTCAGAAGCTGGTGCGTTTGTTTTTTGCTGTGGGCTTTTAATATTTTTTTAACTCCCTTTCTAGAAAAGAATCCCTGTGATAAGGAATTTGGGATGTAGTTCTTAACATATTACTCCTGTGCATGTTGGAAACTGTGCAAAATGAAGGGCTGGAGCTGGATGCAAATGAAGGACTTCCACTTTTACTATCACATATACAACCCTGTTCTGTAATAGTGAAAGCCAATAACAAAACCAGTTATTTGAAACAGGTCTGCCTGCCCTTACAATCTTCTTAGAGCAAGCAACAGTATCTAGCCCCACCCTTCCATGATTTACATAGCACCAGTGATTTAAATAATCATTTTCTATGTCTATACTCTGTAAGCCAGACACTTACACATGTGTCAAAGGGTATAAGGACCACAGGTTATGACTGCTCACTAACCTCCTTTTACATAAAAAGCAGGCCACTGAAGAACCAGCTTCAACTTTTCTTTCTGCAGATAGATTGACAGGGTGAGAATAAGTCAGAATGTGAGCAGGACTGTTGGCTATTCTTCCACTGCTGTACAACTCAGTAAGCTTTCTGAGGTAGAGAGGCAATGGTCAAACCTTTCCTGAAATTTTTATTAGAAGGTATTTAGAGAAAATTTGGTAATTGTTTTGTATTTCACTGGGCTGTGAGTCCTAGAAAGTTGCTGAACATGTATTTAAACTCCAAGTTCTCTCGAGTGTCTATGTACTATGTTTGATCCTTCTAGTAGGTTGTGATTTACGTAAGAGATTGTTTTGCCTTTATAACTAAGCTCTTTATGTGTGACTCAGTCATATAAGTTTCAGACTTTTGCTTTTCTGTGACCTCTCATGAGTGTGTTATACTTCTTGTTACTTTTTAAAGACCTGGTAATTTGCTTCTGGAGTAAACTGAGAGAAAAATATGTATTTCCAGCCCTTATGGTTGTGGAGGAAAGCCTGAAAATGTGAACAGTGTGCTTTATTAATGATTAGAAAATTATAGGGAAACACTAAAAAGCCCAAAGGTCTTACAATTTTTTAACTTATAATTTTTAAGCCAATCATGATTTTTAGCCTGAGGTTCACAGCATGATATCCACCACTGTGGCATTTATGTAACCATATAGACCTACCAGCCTTTAACTTAGAACTACACTCTCAAGCTTTTTACTTATTTTAAGAAGACTAAGAATTTATGAAAGTTTTTATTTCTCAGGATGAAGGAACTTAGTTTTCCCTTAGAGAATTCCAGTAACTTCCTAAGAACAAAGCAAACTGAAATAGATGCCCCATCTTTGGAAACATTGCATGATTCTATGAAATAATTCCGTGAATTTCAGTTTCTACCTATTCACCATATGCAAAAGAGAAATTGGCAGTTACTTGAAGATGTGTGCTATCAAGCTAGATTCATTCTCTGCATTAGATTTATCTATCGGGGTGTAACATGTCCTCAGACTGAACAACATGCTCTCTGCTTAAAATCATTGAACTGAGTTCTGTGTTAACAGTGTGACTGGAAAGAAGACAATCATTTCTAATCTGAAAAAGAAAAAATCTGTTTCACATCACCAACTGCATTATTCTCAAAGTTCCTCTAAAAGAAAGAACAAAATCAACCTATTCAGTTTTTTAACAGCAAGATAACTGCATTCACACAAGCTGATTAGAAAGACCAAAACCAAAACCCACAGAAGGCAGATAAGCCATGCAGTAATGTTACAAGAGGAATGAAGGAAAATACTGTACCTAAAGGTTTTGTAAACTGAGTGTCTAACTCCACAAAAACATCTCGTGATTCACTCCATTTGATTTGAATTTTTATCTAGAAAATAAACTTCAACATATCCAAATGATTTCTTCTGCTATATGCTCTCAGGTCACGGTCTAGCTCCTCTTCAGACTACTTTGAGCCTGGGAGACTGAGTGTCAATCAATCCTACTTAGCTCCAGAATTTCCCTTTCAGTGCATATTATCCAAGCTTAGCTTGGTCTGATGTAATTTTTGCCCATGTGATGAAAGATCCCTTTTCTAGATCAAACTCAAAATTCAAAAACAGATTTTGAGTTAGCATTTGGAAGATTCTTGTTTAATTATTACTTTAGTACAGTATCATACCTCTAATGCTATCAGGATTTCATGGCTGAAATTCTTAAAAGGCATTGTGTCCCTTGTACTCAATTAAGATCAATACCTGTTTCAGTGAGCTAATCCATCAGTGACAGTCATCCATGTCCTCAGCTGCTTCAAAGAAAAGGGCAAGAAGTCTTAATTACTTGGAGAATCAGTAATTTATATCATTCTACCTGTCTTGTGGGTTTCTTTGGGTTTTTTGGTTTTTGGATTTTTGGGTTGTTTTTTTGTTTTTTTTTTTGTTAAGTTGCAACTGCAACTTTGGAAAGTCCTCTTTTACATAGAAACTCCCATTTCTTTTATAAAACTTTCAGTAAGCTTGGCCTCAATCATACTGTATGACAAAGAATTCCATGGACAAATTGCATTGTGAACACCAAATATCTTCTTATTCCTTTTAAAATACTTCCTATAATGCCAATTGAATCAGCAGTTGAAACCAAGATGGAATTAGTGCAAGAGATATGTAGAAGTAAGAATAGGGAAATATCTCCAAAATTCTGGATGGCTGAACACACAGTTATTTTGTTTCCAGTGTTCAGGCACCAGCTGTGTGCTAGAAGAGCCTCCTGAATGGAGTAAAACTGGGTGTGCTGCATTTCACACTTTTACTGTATAGTAAGTAGTCAGATGGTAAATGTCTCCTTTTACTTTTTTCTTTTTTTTTTTAATCAAAACAGAACTCCTGAAGTAAACGTTTGTTAATTTATTTCTAATACTTCTTCTAGAAATCATTTTAGATATCATTCTCTAGATCTCAAAGAACTTTTAAAGATTCTCTCTGAAAAGTTCAGAAGTCAACAATTTCTCTTCTCAGAAGGCAGAACTGCCATTTGGCTGAAGTCATCAACCTCAGGATTGAAATCAAAGCGTCTTTGAAGGACATAAATACGAGTGAAACAAGGTAGAAAGTTTGACTACAATAACCATGTAAATCTACCCTTTGTAATATGATTTTGAATGCCACATAGAAAACAAATGTTTTCATAGCCATTTAGTAAGCATTCAGAGATTTTTGGAATCATTCAAATCTGAATGCTTGCACTGCTGGTATAATGCTAACTTTTAACAGCTATTGAAAATTGTGTGTCCTCATTTAACTCCATCCCTGCTGAAACCAGGACATTGTGCCAGTGATGTATCATGTTGGCAGATGGATTTCAATTGCTTTTCTAAACATTCCTTGGTGGTTTATGCTGAGGGCCAGATTTTCAAACCAGCAAATACCTGGCTGATTATTCAAATAGGTAAAATATTGTTTCCATGGGATTTTGGTGCAAGGATCTTTGGATTTCCCACTGGCATCTTTTGACATCTTGAAGGGGATGAGGTAAATAGTATTTTTCAAACATTGAAACAAACAGAAACAAGTCCTAGGACCATCTAATCCAGATAACAATGTCACTTCTCCTTTCCCACCTGCCAAAATACTGTTAAAAAATGGTCCATAGGTACCTTGCTTCTTGCCTTAACTACCGCTCACACCTTGAGTGCTAATTTCAGCCAGAAAAGGGAGGAACTGAAGGAGAATCAATTCATCACATTGAGGATATTTTGGAGGAGGGTCTTAAGGGCTCTTTCTTTTCAGCTTTCTGTAGATAGCCGTTACAAATGGAACTCCATCTTTTGTAAACCAAGTGCCCCACTGGAGGAACAGAGCCCACTTTAAATATTTCAAGGCTGTTTTAAAATACAGCTTTAGTTCACATCCAGATCTATGTGCTCATTTGTCAGTAATTACAGCTAATGACAGAAACTGCTAAAGGGACAAATTAGATTGTCCCAATCTTTTATTCTCTGCACACACGTAACTGATCCAGTAAGGTGAAACATTTCTGGATTTAGGCTAAATACCACTTGAACTACCACTGTTAGCACTCTTTTAAAGCTTTGAACTGGTCACTGTAGTCAAGGCAGTAGCTAACATCACTCTGCGGTACTGAGACCCAGGTTAACTGAAAGCAGATGCATTAATAAAATTTAATATTAAATACAACTAGCTCCTTTTCTAATCTTTGCAATACTGTAATTTAGGAACAAGTAGAAACATTTACCATGCTAAACTAGGAAAAACATACATATATTGAAAGTAAAAACAGAGCAGAAATAAAGTGGTAGGCTCTATGTTCAGTTTAGTAGGCAAGGTGATAAAATGAGAAATGTATGTGCTATTACCTATTTTACATATTTACAACACTGGGGTTTTTTTGAGGATAAATATATACTCTTGTCTAAAATATACACTATCTGAAAGTATATAGAGTGTAAAACATATTCTATAGTTTTGGCAGCGACAATAGTTTTATACTAAATTGAGGATTAGATATCATCATACTTACTAGGAAAAAGGAGTTTGTCTCATGCCCAGATTGACTAGAAAATGTTTTTTACTGGTGTTCAGGGATACTCAGTGTGGTGATTTTGTGAACTGGGTCCAAGAACACAGCTCGAGACTTCATCTGTAAGGTGTTGCAGCTATCCTAGCTACTCCAACTTACATTAAAAATTGCTGTAGCTACCAGTGGATTTACTCTCATTTATTATTTTTGTCATGCACTAATTCAGATATCCACCTACACACTAACAAAAGGTTAGTATATAGCATATATAATCTCCAGCACTCCTGTACAACAGCACTGTTTCACTTGATGATCACTTGCAAAGTAGTATGTCTGCTAATTTACTTCTGTCCCCTTCATCCTGCTCATACACCAGTGAAGCAGGGAGTCAATAGTTAGCCCTTGGCCAAGACAGACAAGTTAAGAAGCACAGATATAAGTCTTTATCTATAACATAATGAAGAAAGAAGACTCCATGATGGCTGTGGCAGGAATGAAAGCTGTTAACAAGCAACCTTCTGTTTCAGGTTTCATCTGTGCTTCCCCGGCCAAAGCACTCTGAGCCAATTATTTATACTCCATTACATCCGGCTACATTTGGGGAGGACAGTCCCAAAATGCAGAAACACTGTCTCAGGATACATGAATAGCCTTTGTACCTTATTACACTACATCCCTTCATTAGTTTCATCCTACAGATGATTAAATGTGTGTGCTAATCTGTACTCCCCCAGAGAGTGTATTGCTTGTAATTTTACTTCCAGTGCTGCCACATGACGTATCTGGCTCGTGTTCTTGGGAACCCCCGTGTTAATTTTCCTAATACTATAGTGTGGATATTCCCTGAAAATATGAGCCTCCGTTTTTCTAATTCGTATTCATCAGTGGACAGAATAAACATCATACAATCTTTATACAGAACTGCATCAATAGCAAAGGCAAATAATGAATCATATGTAAGTGATCCACAGGAAAAATGTAATATTACAGTATTTATGTCTTGAAAAAAATGAAAGATTCAATTTTTTAAAAAATATGTTTACAAGTAACTTGTAAACAGGAAAATAAATACAATTCAGGTGTTTTCTTACTCATTGTATTCTCTGTTTCATATCATTCAATCAAGAACAGAATTAAACCTATATACTTGACACTTATCTGTACCCTGTCGTTACTTATATACATCAAAAAAAAAGGTGAAAACTCACATGTACTTGAATTTGCCATTATAAATGTATGGTGAACATCCTGATACTTATTAAAGTAAACTGTAACTCTCCTGTTCCTCCACAATGTCTGCAGATTACTTCCCAGAGAAATAAAATTATGCCTAGTATATTTCTGGCATGGATGGCAAGCAGGATCTCATCTGAGCCTTCTTTCATATTAGCAACCTGGTTTATCTTTCACAGCAATGAACAATATTTTTTGCCTCTATGCAAAATGACAGATTAGCCATGAAGCCACTAGACTAGCACTTTGAAAGCTAAGTGATCATAGTGACAGCCATTATAAAGTGAAATATTTTAAATGCACTTATTCTAGATATTCATAACTCTCATATAAATGAAAGCACTGTAAATTTTGTGAATAGCAAATACCAATAAGACACACATTTATCTACTTTATCACTATTCTCCGCCAGTCTTGATCTGGCTTCATGCTACACCATGAGCCCATTGACTCACGATAGCTTTGTAAAGGACTAAAACCAAACTAATACAAATATAATTCTTAAACAGAACAAAGCCTTGCAGATCCACTATATCACCCTAGGATTTGGCTCCTATGTTATTTTGTGAACTAATGGATTTTCCGTGCTGATTTTTACATTCATGATCTACATTGGCTGTTTCAAAATATATCTCTTTTCACATTAAAAAGTTATCATTCTTTCAAAATAAAGTATACAGTATAAAGCAGTCAGATGAAAAAGACTGAGTTAGAAATCTAATCAACTGTTCTCAATATCGGAAATTCAAATGCCATCTTTTTTTTTGTTCTACATGGAGAACTAGCTTTGCTAAGAACATACTCAGCGATAGTAATAATCTTACATTCAAAAAATATCTGTCACTGCAAAAGATTTCAAAGCCACTTACAGAATATAAGAGAAGATGAACTGGTCAGATGCAGTCCTTCTTCGAAAGTTTCTGCCATTAACCTCCTTGAACTGGAAAGAAATGCAGGTAATATGAAGAGGTTCACCTACTGACTAAGAATAACTCGTGGACTCGTGGAAGGTGTGAAGAAAAATGAAGAAGTCCAGAGCACATGTGAGTGTGTGGAAAAAGCATCAACTTTGAGCTAACATTGCTGTGTGCCACGGCAGCCATCCTTGAACGGCTTCTGGTTCCATGGTGCTACGCAAAATACCACAGAAAAAAGCAGTGAGGGACAAGCTCATCGAGACACTGACTTACTAGAAAATAGAACATGTTGAAAAGAAGCCCAGGGTGATTGATTCACATAAGATAATACAGTGCTGCATAGAATTTTTCAGTCTCAAAAGCAGTGAGAACCACGACTCCATAACATGATATGAGAAAAAAATTCTGAAGCAAACTAGACAGTCTGGACATTTTGGTTTGGGTCTCCACTTAGCTCAGTCTCCTTTGCACAATGCCATATTGTGAAAAGCACTCAGATCTCCTGTCATTTGGAATAGATCATATAGACCTTTATTTGTGCTTACTGCTGTGGGGTAGAATGCTGTTCACTTATCAGCAAGGGCTATTTTTTGCAACAATGTTGTGTTTTTGCAGTGTTCTTTGTGATGTGTGTTCATATGGGAAAAACAAGGTTATTTAACTCAGTTACATATTCTTCTAAATTCTGGGGTTTTTTAATAACTGTGTAATATGTATTATATGTTCTCTTCAGAACAGGAAAACAGTAGTATATGCATGGATATACTTATCTGCATCTTTTTTATATGAAGGTTTAGGTTTCTTTTTTAACTTTATTATACGGTAAAACTACCTTTAAATACTGCAGGTAGGCAGATAATTACCTTGGAGTCAGCATGGTGACTGTATCATCACTGTGTACATCACAAGCCTTGTGCCTATGAGAAGTATGGAAGTCTTAGTTCCCTTTAGACTGACTGCTATGCACTCAAGCTTCTGTTTTATGCTCCCTTCAGCCTGCTACTCAGTGATTCTCCTCTCCACCATAATTAAGATGCAAGATCATAGAATCATAGAATGGTTTGGGTTGGAAGGGACCTTGAAGATCATCTGGTTCCAACTCCCTTGCCCTTGGCAAGGACACCTTCCACTAGACCAGCTCACTTAAAGCACCATCCAACCTGGTCTTGAACACTTCCAGGGAAGATATATCACTTCTGTTTACACAGAAATGTACTGGTTTAGTTCCAGTAGCGTGACCTTCCTGCAAGTACATGCAAGTCTCCCCTATTGCTTTTGAAGCAGTGCAGAGTTACATATCAGCTGGTTTGGCCACCTTACAACCAGAACACAGGTCACATCCCTCCTAGTTACGAAGGATGGGGGGTGATTTTGGACTGAAAAGCTGGCAGGCTGTGACCAGCTTAAAAACATACCTCTTTTGTCTGTTGCAATTATATTCCTTCATGAAGAAACAGTGACCCAGCAGTATTTAGAGGATGAGTTACATGCCTTTGCCTTTACATATAAAGATTCAGAACAAGAAAAAAATAAAAAATCTTCAGGGGAAAAAAAAAATCCTACTCTTTTTCTATTTTGTGGCTTCTAAGAAAGTAGTTTTCTTATATTCACCTTTGAAAGCACTCTGCTACCACTTGGAAAATAGGTTCAAAATCCTTTTTCTTCAATTTCATTGATTTCAAAACTTAACCTGTCCAGTCAATGGATAGATGTCTTTTAACTCCTGTGTTGCACACGTGCCTGAAACAGCAGACACATTCCCAGAATCATTACAATCATAGGGTATGTAAGGCAAGCAGTATTAAAGAGTACACTGTTTAAGCATCACAGTGTACTAACACTAACAAAAACCCCAGTTATCCCAACCTACTGCAATATTGCTTGTTTTGCAGCACATCATTTCAGTAACCTTGCTTCACTGAACCACTTGTGATAGATTGCCACCATAGACATCAGTGCTGAAAGTGTCACTCACACACTTGCATTTATATTCTGTTCTCATCCATCTAACAAAAAGAAACGCTTGCATATTTTTGACAATGATAAATTATGAGCCATTGAAGAGAGCAAAGACTTAGTTACTCTTTTAGAAAATCACATCCTGGACAAATATCTGCATGACACAGAGGATTTGATAGGAAACACAGACAGCAGCAAAGGCTGAGTGAACAACAGCAAGGCTGGCAAGTAACCTCACTTCACTTTCCTTTCCAGCCACACTGAAGGTTATTACAGGTCTTGTGTTCTCTCATAGGACAGTAGAAATAGTAATATTGCCTACAGCAAACCAGACGAGGATAGGCAGTAGATGAACTTCAAGACTCATGCAAAACATCTATTCTCCTTAATTTCTGGTTACTGTTCTAGAATTGGAATTAAATGGCTCAGTTATGAAGATGAGAAGCAGTTTGGCAATCCATGATAACAAACTAATGACCTTCTAAAATAGTGCTGGCCAAAAAAATTTCCAATTAAGATGTCCATATGTTGGTTTTGAATATTTTTTTTTCCCTGGAATATCTCAGTTTGATAACCCTTCCTCACATGTAAGAAAGAAATAATACACAAAACTGGGCCCAATTGCTAAGTCCAATCATTGCTCCCCAAAGCTGTAGTTTCACTTGAAGAATAAAACAGGAAAAAAAAAGAAGACACTTTTGTCAAAAGAATTCCAGAGCACCCTGGTGTTCAGCATTGGTTCTTATGATCCCCTATAGTCAAAACAAAACATTAAAAGGAATTCCAGAGAAATAGGCAGCTACATTAGATGCTACATTTACAAATAGCTTAATTCCCTATAATTGGATTACATGTTTTAGCTCACCAGTTATATACACTGGCCCATAATACACTTTTCTTGTTATTTTTTGTACTGCATATCCAGGATAAAGAATGTACAGACACTATAGAATATATCAACCACCTAGAAAGAAGTGACAAACGTTTTCAGTGTAGCCAATTCCCCTCTCAGGAGGACTCCGATTCTCAAATACGTCTCTTTGTGTTTGCAGGGCTAAGAATAAAACATGATGTGCACTAGAGAAAAAAATATTTACGTAAGTCTATACGTCCCTATGGTTATACACACTATCTTATAAATGTGGCTTCCAGAACAGTAATAGCTTCAATTTGCTTTTTGACAGCTATATTTCTAAAAAGAAATATGGAACCATTAAGACTTTTGGTAGCAGATGATAAGCAGCAATTTTTACTTCACTGAAAGGGAAACAGTAGTCAATTTGGGGTAGTCTCAAGATAAAGCTCATATGAATATTTGTTAACAGGAGCATTCTCAAACCATTACAGCAGATATTCCTTCCCTATCCCAAATAATAGTTGACATAGTGCAAATTTCTTGTCAGCACAGATCTTTTTGTACCCTGACTCCTCTCTCACACACACCAGAATTAACATGAGGTCAGTGGAGCTACTCACACGTTAATGTGGTTACAAATCAGAGGAAAATCAGTTCAAGAGTTTCCCTTGTCTCATTATCTGACAGAGATGTTTAGTCATATAGTTGGTTTCCCTGTTAAAAAAAAAAAAGAATTACGAAGCAAAGCTCTCCATCTAGCTAGTAAGCTAAGGGCCTTTTGAAGGTCATTTTGTCTATGATCTTGATAAGTTCAAGAAATTCCTCTCAGAACAGAATATCATTATTCATATGTGAAAAACAAAATATCTTTCATTTAGTATATAATTTTTATGATACATATCTCCATCATGTTTTGTGACTTTCAAAGACTGTCATCTTTACTAGAAAACTCAAAAAGTAAGGACGAAATTACCAATAAATGCATATAAGCCAGTTTATACCACATCATAAGAGGCTCAAACTCTTTTCTCTAATTGTGGACACAGGGGATTTCTGAAATGGCAATAAGGCCTGTAAATGCAATACTGCCAAAGTCAAAAGTATGAATGTTACTGAGCTCTGAGAAGAAGAAAAGAACACTAACAAGGAGAAATCCATTATAAAGAAAACTATATTCTAACTTTTCAATGTAATTAAAAAAAAAAAAAAGAAAAAAATCTGTATTTAGAAAATATCTTTGAGACAGTGTTAATGAAAAAGAATTATTAGCAGACAGCTAGGAACCGGAGAGGACAGAGCAACAAACTTTTACTTCAAACAGCTAAAGTCAGGCAGCTAAATCTGCATGTGGACATGCTTTGTCAGTGACAATAATATTTTCTGTCCACAAAATCATGCAAAGTAATGGAGTTAGTAATAAAAAATTAAAATGAGTACATAAATAGATTGTGGATGGATCAGAGCCATAAACATTTGAGTGGGTGCTTCTGTGTTTAATCACTTACTGAAAACTACTGCAAAAATCTGAGCTGTGCACAGCATTACTTCCATTTTTTTCAATACTAATAATATCTTCATGTTCTGCATTAAGATAAAAACCAAAAGTTGGTTTTTTTCAGGCATGAAACTCCTCTAGTTCCCCAAAAACCTTTTTGTTTACAAGCATGAAATTCTTCTCCTCCCCAAAAGCTTCATTTCAGAAAAAAACAGTAGCCAAAGGATTAAAATAGTTGTCATGATCAAATCTTGCTTTATCTTCTTTATAAACAGTTTCAAAAATACTTCTGTTTAAAAATTCCAAACCAGTTTTACTGCAGCTTCACTGGGCCCTTGGACTGCTAAAGCTCCTTAAAGAGTTAAGTAACTCTTAGAGTACAAAAAAAAAAGAAAAAAAAAAAAAAAATCCCTTCTTGATCATCCTTTCAAAGCTCCTTCATACTGTATACAATTTGCAGTCTAAACACTACAACAAATATGTACCAAGCCAACTTTCAGTTTCAACAATCTCACCTTTTCCCAAGGTGTCACATCCCATCATCAAAATAATGACTGTTGCTTTTTTCAGAAACGTTACTAGCCCGTTTCGTATGACACAAAATATAAAGCATCATCTAACATTTTTTGGTTGTTCTTTTCCTGCAAATTGCCACATTTGCTATAATGGTCATGGTAAGAAGGACAATCAATGTTTTTCTTCTAAATGCTCTTAAAGGATTCTGAAATAATCTGGAATTTTGGGAGGACAATATTTAATTAAAGTCAGAAAAAGATCTGAATACATATACGTATCTTATGTAGGAAACTAACTTTCCTGATCAACTCTGGCTAAATAGATGTATCCAGAACGGGGACAAACTTTTTAGCAGGGCCTGTTGTGACAGGATGAGGGGTAATGGCTTTATACTAGAAGGAGGTGGATTCAGACTAAAAGTAAAGAAAAAAAAATTTACAATGAGGGTGGTGAAACACTTGAGTATATTGCAAAACAGGTTGCCCAGAGAGATGGTGGATGCCCCGTTATTCAAGGCCAGGTTGGAAGGGGCTCTGAGCAACCTGATCTGGTTGGAGATGTTCCTGCTCCTTGCAAGGGGGTTGGACTAGATGTCCTTTAAAGGTCGCTTTCAACTCAAACCATTCTATGATATGATTCTAAAAGGAACAGCAGAAAACAGAGGGGAAAATAAGTGAATATTGTATTTTTTTTATCCTTCACTAAACACTTCCTTTACTTTCCCAGCTTGGAATTCAGTGCTACAATCTTGCTTTAGGTATTGGATCTAATTGTAATAGCAGCTGGTGACAATCTCTCAACTCTAGTGAATGTACAGAATATAACAGTGTATAAAATTAAAGTGCACGGCTTTTGGTAAGCAGAACACAGTAGTAGTTATATTGCTGGGTTGGGGTCAGCATTGCATGAATGCATCTGCAGCTGTTGGGAAACTATAATTCAAATTCCTGACAGGTATATGCACCAAGGGTAGACTTTGGAGAGAACAATGCAGCAGAATGGAGTGCTGAAGTCTCTGGGATGAAACCACAGAAAACAGACAAAACTGCAAAGAAGGAAAGATTGAATAATGTTCTCATTAAATGTCTCAATTTCTGTTAGATATTGAAATAACTTTTAAAAACAATATTATTTTGCTGATCAATATTAATACCTAGAACTAAGCAGAAACTGCCTTGCATGTTGGTAGAGAGGTCACAGGTACGGTGCATCGTTAATTCCATTTTATGGGAAAATGGTCAGGCCAAAACAAAGCAGAATACCTCTCAGCATGGGGAAATCACATGTTATGGTAGTGAATTATTAAAAGTTGTAACCTATCCAGAAGAACAAAAACATCTAAATTTCACAAAAATGAAAGCACTGAATCAGTGAAAAATAACACCAATTTTGACTGGCATTCTAATGGTGTTTTTATATCCTAAAAATGCAAACATGTAAGTACCTAGAGTGGTAAAGTCACATTTCCCCACGTCTCAAGTCCCTGTGGCAGTCCTACCACATCCCATATATTCTGCTTCAGTAAAGTTTGCTCTGCTTTTTAGTAAATGAGTAGATCTATGAACAGAATTCCTGGACAATACAACTAAAATGATACCTGTTAAACAGATAATACTCTGAGAGTCAATCAAAGTGGTAATCTAGCACCCAGAACTTTAGGCAGGCCACAAGCACTGCTGAAAAAAAGAATTTATTCTACAATTCAGGAACCATTGTAATAATGGGTCACAATTTTCTGAAGAAAATTACACAGTGAGTTTAGAGCACATTGTGTCACATACTGGAAAGGTAACATCTAAATTTCTGCTAGTGGCAAATAGCTCTGAAAAATTTAAAGAAAGCAACAGTTTCTACTGGACCAGGGAGAAATAAGAGTAAGAATCTGCTTGAACTGTGGTACAATGACAGTGAAAGAGAATAGACCCTGAGCCAGCTGGGTGGTGCTGGGTAAACGCTCCTTTTACAAAAATCTATTCTTCAAGTCGTTCTGGGTAGTATATTGCAAAATTCACCTTGGATGACAGAATTTTTTTACAATAGCCAGCAATGCTGTTGACAGAGCTGATGACATGGCAATTTTGCATACTTTAAGTTTTTCACAAAGTAAAATGCAGCTAATTCTGGAACTGATCTCTAAAACCCAAGTGAGCATTAAGACAGCTGTCAGCTTGGGCTAAAAGAAGACAGGCAGCTCTGTGATAGCCTTCAGTGGAGTCAATGTTTCTGAAAAGCTAACAAAGTCGAGGGATAGAAAGAAATGTGTGTATAATCTGTAACAAAGACCTGCTGTAGGAAGAATTGTTTATGGGACTGACTTTGGGACTATGTATCAGAACACATGGACTTAATTTTGGTTATGCCACAGACTACCTCTTTTCCAGGGAGATATCCTGCTTCATTTTATTTCTTGAAATGTAATTCAAAGGAAATGAACACTATTATTTTATTCCCAGTTGAAAATATTTTGTAACAGAGTGAATAATTTTGAAAAAAATTGAAGCATTTTATAGTTCACCTTAAAATTATACTTAAAAGCATGCAACATTCCAAATACTTTCTGTCACTACGCGTTAGTGCTGGAGCTGAGTGGCTATTCCCTTCCAAGTTGCCCTAAAGAAGAGAGCAAAATCATACTGGATTGAACAGCCTTTCTTCCAACTTACATGAGGTGGAAAAAAAAAACCTCACACAAGACTGCATCTACATTTTAATCAAAAGCTTGTCTTTTGACATTTTAATCAAGAGGGCAAATGATTGGTTCATAACACAGAAACGCTATCTTAAAACTTCTTTCCACATGTGGATGTGCACATTTTAATTTCATATTCTGCCTTAATTTACCTGAAATACCACAAAATTGTTTCTAAAATATTACTGTATTGCATCCTTCCAATGTTATAGAAATAAAAGTAGCTAGCAAAGACTGAAGTAGGAAAATAGCTGGCTAAGAAAGGGAGAATCTCCCTCTAAACAGGGAGAATAAACACTGTCTATAAAGTCCAAGATTTTTCTGAATCACCAAATACTGTAGGCCTGTTAAAATCAGAAAGAAATCAACAGAGTAGGTGGAGAAAGTAGTATCGTAAGAAACTATTATAATCAGTTCTCAGCTTTGACTGCTTTAACCCTGTCAAATCATAAGCATTTTAACCCTTCCAGCAACCCCAAGATTTCTCCTCAAACACACGTAGCAGAGACAGCAAATAAGAGCTAAACTGGCATGACCTGCTAGTATTGCTGAAATGGGAGCTGACTTTGAACTCCTAGCATACAATTCAAGATGCAGCAACCAATGTTTCTGCCTTTGCTCAAAGACAATTTCCTTATACCCTATTATTCACTGTGAGAAAATCACCAACTTTTGGAGCAAAATATGCCCATTTCTGAAGCTAATAAAAGAAATGCATAGAGCTGGCCCCTGAAAACGTATTAGATAGGATGTAAAATTCTGAAAGACTAGGGAGGTGTAACTCTACTTAGTATCTTCCAGCATAGGTACCAACAAACCAACATCCTACCATTAACATAAAGGATGTTGGTTGGAGTGGAGTTACTTGAATTGTGTTGTGTAAGAGAAGAATATGGAAGCAAGCAGGATTTCCAAATTCAATCTTTCTTGCAGTTTTCTGTTAGAGCTTGCCTGTATAAACAACATTATAGAAACAATTAGGGAAGTTAAGAGAGATTAAATGTATTAATATACATATAAAATTACATAACTTGGATGACAACTGTCACAAACAAAGGCTTCTGAATAAAAGCACCAGAAGTTTATTGCACTTTCCAGCTAATTTGGAAATCTTATTCAGTCTTATTTTCCAGAATCACTGGATCATACGAACACTTCAGGATCTGGAATGAGACACAACTAGCATTTTCCATATATCTTCCATATATCTTCTTTTTTCACATGCTGACTACCCCACTTAAGGTAACAGAAATATTTGTAGCAATATATTTTTCATTCATGCCTCACGAGACTCACTTATTTGGGCCTCAGCCAAAGCACCATTTTTATTAAAACGGTCCTAAGAATCTGTTTATAACTACAATTATATTTCCTGTCTCCCCATTTGGAGCCATGCCCTGAAAAACAGATCACTACTCTTTTTTGATCTTAGAAACTAACCACTTTCCAGATACTATTATAGCAGTGTATTTATTTTCTGGCTTTTAATCTCATTATTAAAAATAGGTGTACAGTGTAGGTTCAGCTTACAGGGTAGGTTTCTGAAAGAAGAGGGAGAATTTTTTTCAAAGAGGTACAATTGCAATAGTTTGAAATTGTTGCTTGAGTGGAGGTTGTTGGTTCTTCTCTTACAACATTAACCTTTCTATAAAATGTATTTTGCTGCTACATTTGTCCTGATCTCCTTTGGGATAAGCCACTCTGACTGTACCACAGGGTATCAAGTATACAAAAGCCTCTACCAGATCACGATGAAAGGCTCAGTATCCCAAGGCTCATTAAACTCTGAGCTTGGTGTTTGTGGTTCCCTGGGACAGGAACACTTTCATGGTACCAGAATATGCTCTGACACAGAAGCATCACAGATCTCTTTATTTTGGGAGTATAGGCTGTGAGACACTTTTTGTATGAAAAATCAACTTTCATATTTTCTGCTCACACTGAAATCTGTTGCCTTCTTAGTGGGCGTGGGCAAATGGTTTGTAGGAGAGAAACACCTCCCATATGTTCTTAATTTCAATTTAGTGACAGTATAATTTTTTCAGCTTTCGTAAGGTCTCAGCTGGCACACTTCCTCCAGCTTGGGAAGCAATGATAATGATGAATGACTAAACAAATTAGCGTTGGTTAAT
Organism: Tetrax tetrax; assembly: GCA_009806455.1. Lineage (NCBI taxonomy): Eukaryota > Metazoa > Chordata > Aves > Otidiformes > Otididae > Tetrax > Tetrax tetrax. The sequence goes on along the minus strand of WHYT01014792.1, from coordinate 68,619 downwards.
CTAAAGAAAGAAGACTGAACAGCTAACAGTCTTTAAAAATCTAAAAGAGCTGCAGAGAGGAAGGAAAGTACCTGTTCTACATGTTGGATAAGACAAGAAGCTTTAGGTTTAAAATACATGAAGGCAGATCCAAAATAGATGTTAAGCAAAAATTTTTAACAGTGAAGCCTTGTTTCATTGTCAGCTCTTGAAACCTTCCATAGGAAAAAAAGGTTGAAAAAGTGTCTGGCAGGAATGACAAAGAGGAGGCAACCCTCTGTTATCTGCACCTCCCTTCCATCTCTTCTAAGCACTAGTTGCCTCTCATATTCTGCAGAGTGGAATCCTTTTACAATCCTCCCAGTTTGAAACTCTGATTCTAATGTTAGATTTCTTTTGAAAAATCTGATAAAATTGTCTGTACATTTTGCTTCTATAGTATGAATAAGACTAAAATATGCATAAAGTGGCACCTGCAGTACTAAATACATACCTTTTACCACGCAGCTATAAACTTCAGTTACTGTTTTTAGCCTAGACACGCACAAAATCATGCATATATGCACTTCATAACCCTTTGCTGAATTTTTCAGAAACTACTAATAAAATTATGTACATATATGCTTGTTTTTCAGTTTCCTCTGTTCCACACTGTCTTAAAACAGGAAGCCCGGTCTTTCAGTAAGGGCTAGGCAGCAGATAAAGAATTTTCAGTAATACTTTGATCAAGTTATATATATAGAGCTGCTATTACTCTAGGCCATGCTTGGAGAGGGCAAAGCAAAAAAAAAAGAAATCACATAAATTTACTATCAAACTGTTTATATAAAATTATAATATGAAAAAGAAGAAAGATCCACTCAGGCTGGTCCTTAATTTAGTTTACTGGTTAGATATCGTCCAAACTGACTAATATCCGGTGTTGTGAGTTGGAACTAATAGCTGAGAAAGCCAACCAAATTTTGGTTATGGAACTAAGAAGTTGAAAAAATGATCAGGAAGATACTGATTTCAGAGGCCATTTTAGATTCAATATATATTAGCATAAATTTCTTAGTCATTAGAAATAGCTATACATTAAAATATCAAGGTATAATGCAATCCATTTTTTCCAGATTCCATTGTGATCAGATACTCATCTAGGAAAATCATTTTACTTACACTGATTTTGATGAAGTTAGCTCATTCACACCAGTTGCAAGTTTGTGCCCTTAATTCTATTGAATATGTGTCCTCATATCTTGAGTAAGAGTGTTTCCCAAATACCAGCTAGAATTTTGCTGTGATTATCTACAAAGAGGAAAAAAAATAAAAAGTATTTTAATCCATTCTTGAAAGTCGATGATTAAACTGTCTGCTGTATGAGCCTTTCCTTCAGCTTCTGTTTTTCTTGTTTTGTTCAATAACCTTTCATCTCCCCAAAAACTATTTTCCTCCACTCCAGATTATCCTCAAGAGAAAACAAATTGTGCCAAATTGATTTCAGGTAGAATTCTACCAAAGTCTGTAAGATTTCACTGTAGATAAACTCAGCCATTTAGTTCAAAGAAGGCTTTGATTCTGCATTTAATCTTTCATCTTCTAATGATTTAGCAATCTATTTCTGTAATACTTTGCTGTTTTATCATAGAATTGTAGAATGGTTAGGGTTGGAAGGGACCTTTAAAGGTCATCCAGTCCAATCCCCCTGCAAGGAGCAGGGACATCCGTGACTAGATCAGGTTACTCAGAGCCTCATCCAACCTGGCCTTGAACGTTTCCAGGTATGGGGCATCCACCACCTCTCTGGGCAACCTGTTCCAGTGCTATACCACCCTCAGTGTAAAAAATTTTTTCCTAATATCTAATCTAAATCTGATTCAGCCAAACTATTATTTGTATCATCACTCTCCATCAAGAAAAGCACAATGTAATAATCATAGGCCTCCCTCCTTTTTGACTTTATGTTATTCATCTTTTGGTTTTCCCAGTCAGCAATAGAGCTGGCCAATTTAACCTTTATATACATACTATGATTTAGATATTTTAGTCCTCAAACTGTTCAATGGTTGATGCTTTCTAAATAACTAAGGAGTCAAAGCTTCTAATTGACAAGTTAACAGTTGAAGAATTCTAAGCCTTTTCATCAACTTACAGCAGGTACTGTGCATTAAACTTCCTTTCTGTTAAATATTATTTTATTAATAGTATATAAGTATTGTATTGTAAAAGCAAAGATAAATAAGAAAAGAATTGTGGACAAACTGTGACAGTAAAACATTGTACCGTTTTCAATAGACTACTGACATAGATGTTTATTCTTTTTCCTCTGAAAGCTTAAGTTTTATATTCAGTGATTTCAATATCAGGCACCTTAATGTAGTATAAATGCTTACAAACCAGCACAAGATCTATCAAATACTATTTTAAAAGGCAAAGCTCTATTTTTATGACGATAAGTTTTTTATTTTTTTTCTACCCTAAGGTAGCAGAGTTGCATTTCTCAAAGACAGAAGAGATCCAACATAAACTGCCAGGGGCATTTTTGCTAAGTAAAGAACAATAACTAATCACTATGAAAGTAAATCTAAGCAAAAAGCTTTGATAACTTACTTAAAACATAACATTTAGCTTCATTTTCAGGAGGGAAAGAATGCACATATTTTAAGAGAAATTCAATTCAGCATTCCCTGAATAGGGTTTAAATCCATAAGGGTAAACTTCCTGCAGGCAGATTACAAAACACAATAAATTCAATGTACTTTAGGTACATGTAATGGTGATCTTTGTTTATCTGACTCCGGAGTCCAAAAAAAAAGGGTTCAACTCTTTTTTTTCACCTTTCATTCAAAACTCACGAGTACAGTGGACATGTTAATGACAACTTTTAGATGACACATTAATTTTTAATATTAAATACATTGTTGGCTTTTACTGAAAATTGCTCTATAGCTTATCCACCCTTATTTCTATTCCATTAAGGATTTAGGCTATAATGGACAGTGACGACAAACCTGAACCTTCACCCTTCTCACTCATGATGAGCCAAGAAATACCTGTAAGTTAAACCACCTAGCAGGCACTAGAAGCTTCCTGCCTCTATTTAATGCCATTGTGGGGACCACACTCCTATCTGTGGAAGAACAAAATTGTCTTGAGTAATGAGGAGGTCAGCAGCAAATCCAGAATTCTATTTTGCCAGTTGTTTGAGGGAAAATTTTATAACATTTTAGCTGGAATAAGTCATGATTAGAGGACAGTGCCTTTTCACCACATCACCAACCATCTACAGTGCAACATTATAAAATTTCCTTCTCTACTCATGAGATCATTTGCATTTCTCCTTGGTCCTTCACCTAACTCCTAATTCCAAATGTTTTTTTTTCCTTAATTAGTTATCTAATTTCATTGATGCTGTTTATAAATTACTACAAAAATACAAAGTGTGTAACTTCTTCCTTGACAGTGAAGAGTTCAATTTTTCTAGATATTGATGTAATATCCTCTGTAAGCTGCAGAGCTTCTTCTGTACGTAGTAACGTCAAAGTCTGATCTAACTTGCCAAAACTTCTTGAACTCCTTAGCAAGTTTCAGATTTACAAATATTTTTTAGCAGGGAATATTTACAATCCCCATGTCTGAAATATTTTTGAATGCTTAAGTCCCTTGCTAAGTATAGAAGACAAACAGAAACTACAGCTGCATATATATATATGTATGTGTATATATATATATAATTTTCTCCTATATCCTCTTTGTTTGCAATTATTGGTTAACGTGGTCTCTTTTGCTGACTTTTCATCCTTCAAAACAGCAGAATACCACACAATACTTTTGTTGTATACTACCAAAAGAATACCACAAGACTTGTTGGACTACCTCACTCGTTTTTATACTGGCCTAATTAATTTCTCTCTTCAGACTATGTTCCTTAACAACCTCTCCTCTAAATTCCTACTGCTTCTTCTGTGTCACATAAATGAGAGGGTTTTTTCATTAAGTATATATTAGCTATGAAGAGGAAGAGAGGAGGAGGAAGAGAGTTGGTGAAGTGAATAATATAAGCATTTTTTCATGGACATTTCTCTTCATATTTTATGTCATTTTTGCTATGCCTGTATTGACTTGTATTCAAAATACTCTCGTTATTGAACCTCATGAGGTTCAATGAGACCAAGTAGAAGTTCCAGCACATGGCTCAGGGCAACCCCTGTATCAATACAGGCTGGGGGGTGAAGGGATTGAGTGCAGCCCTGCCGAGAAAGACTTGGGGGTACTGGTGGATGAGAAACTCAACATGAGCCATCAATGTGCACTCGCAGCCGAGAAAGCCAATTATATCCTGGGCTGCATCAAAAGAAGCGTAGCCAGCAGGTCAAGGGAGGTGATTCTGCCCCTCTGCTCTGCTCTCATGAGACTCCACTTGGAGTAGAGTGCAGATCTGGAGCCCCCAGCATAAGGACATGGACCTCTTAGAGTGAGTCCAGAGAAGGGCCATGAAGATGATCAGAGGGCTGGAGCACCTCTCCTATGAGGACAGGCTGAGAGAGTTGGGGCTGCTCAGCCTGGAGAAAAGAAGGCTCTAGGAAGACCTTATTGTGGCCTTTCAGTACTTAAACAGGGCTTATAAGAAAGATGGCGACAAACTTTTTAGCAGGACCTGTTGTGATAGGACGAGGGATAATGGTTTTAAACTAGAAGACGGTAGACTCAGACTGGATACAAGGAAGGCATTTTTTTACGATGAAGGGGGTGAAGCACTGGAACAGGTTGCCCAGAGAGGTGTGGTGGATGCCCCATCCCTCGACATGTTCAGGGTCAGGCTGGATGGGGCTCTGAGCAACCTGATCTGGTTGAAGATGTCCCTGCTCCTTGCAGTGGGGATGAACTAGATGGCCTTTAAAGGCCTGTTCCAACCCCAACCATTCAATGATTCTATGATTTGTACTTGAGCTGTTTCATAGTCAATATTAATTCCTTCACTGCTGGTTCCATTAATCTGAAAAACAGTTCTAGGGATTAGAAAGCCATTTGAAACTGCATGAAAACATCTCTATAAATTACTCCATTGACATATCCTATTTTCAATAGAGGTGATGTGGGTTTGGGCTGATCCTCCTTTCTTTTCTTCTTTTGGAAACTGTTGTGAGAGGAAACAATTATAAACGTATTTGCTTTTGTAATTAATCCCTATTTGAAAATCATAATGCTCTGTTAGGGATACCATAATCACCATCAGCAACTACCAATGATGTTGAATAATCATTACTGTATTTTTGTTTTAACAATTCATTAAGGGTATATGAAGATGGTTGATTAGACATTCTGCTCCATCCCACTGTGAAGAGGCCTGGAGGAAACATCTTGCTATGTATTGAGTTCAACTCAGAAAGGAGCACAAGCACAGAGACAGGGGAAAATTGTGGCTGCTGATTCATTCTTCCTTACAGAATGAATGAGAAAGCAATAATAAAAGCACTGTTAAATTCCTTTTGTTTAAGGATCTTTTTCGCATTGGTGGGAAGATACAATTACGTAAGAGTATAGAGTCTCTTCCCTCTGCCCTGCACATTAACTCTCCTTTTACACAACAAGACAGGCCTTTGTCTGAGCTTCTTTGCATTTGATAATTCTTGAAGTTGAAAAAATAGATGGGAAAGCAGCACAGTGTAAGCAATGAGTGTTCTATTAATATATTCAATTTGTTGCAGTACTGTCCAATTCTTAGCCACTGCTAAATTCTCAGAGTAAAAGGAAAAATAATTAAAAATATTGTCTATAGGACTTCTGTACCTTGTACAAAAGATAATTAGCCACATTTAATGCACTGCAAAATGCCACTAAAGGCATGTATATTGATGGTAGAAAAGTTTTTCCTAATTTCAAACATAATCAAGCCCTCTGAACTTAAAATTAACCTGTGTTCCACATGTACTATCGGATTATTGCACTACTACATGAGTTACACAACTATTTTGTAACAGACATTTATCTTAGTGCTAGATTTTTAATGAGTTAATAGATCATAAGCAAAAGAGATTCTCAAAATCTGTAATTAAATGGAATAGGATTTGTCTTCAGAGATCAATACAATCTGTCCAGAATGAAAGATGTCCTTCAACCAGGCTCTTCATATAACATAAGACAGGTCTGTGCAACACAAATTAAAATAACACAAAAAGCACCTACTTCCACTAAAGCCACCTCTGCTTCCTAAAAAATCACTGATTCCTCAGGCAGCCTGGGCGACTTTATTTCTCTCTCAGCTCATTTCTTTTTTCATATCCTGTGGGGTCCAGTAGTTCAGTACAGCCAAGCACTTTTATATTTCCCTAATGACTGGGTTCCTTGCATTAATATCCCAATGGAATATAGTGTTACTGAACTGCTTCTACTGCATTTTACAGGTGAAAAAGAAAAATTATTCTATTTTCTGCTACAGGAGAAGAAAGAAATTCAAGTATTTCAGTTACTTTACATTTGAAAGTTTATTGTCATTTGTCTGAACAGTTGAAAGAGTTGTCCATCCTTATCAGTTTTAAGGTAGGATTTCATCCTGTAAATCTAGTGAATAATTTAGTTTTTTAAAGTGTCTTAGGCATCTAAATTTTGCCTACAAGCTCAACTGTGCTTCTGAAAAGTCCCATCTAGATGCAACTATGAAAGTGCTTCTCTTTTTTCTCCCTAAAATTTCCAAAAAGCATTTTGATGCATCCCCACAACTGTTCAACTTTGAAAGCTCTCTCACAGTCCCCCATCAGGAGCCATAAGGAAAGCATTCCTATAGCTTGAGTCTCCATAATAGCCTAGGCTTGGTAGACACTTGCAGGCAATGCCCAACACAGATCAACAGGGACTGAGTTTGCTATGAATTCTACCTGCAGTCTTGAGTAATTTTTAATTTCAGATGTTATGATCCCTGGTATATAGAAACTCCCTATTCAGAATACTTGATCACTACAAAAGAGCAGAGTTCAGAATCTGTTATATCATATTTTCCACCATTTGGAGTGTGCTGGGTTTGGCTGGGATAGAGTTAATTTTCTTCATGCTCATGATTTGGATTTGTGCTGAAAACACTGTTGTGAACACAGAGATGTTTTAATTACTGGTGAACAGTTCTTGCACAGAGTCAAGGCTTTTTCTGCTTCTCACTCCACCCCACCAGCGAGTAGGCTGGGGGTGCACAAGAAGTTGGGAGGGGACACAGCCGGGACAGCTGACTCCAACTAACCAAAGGGATAATACATACCATAGGAAACTGTGCTCAGCATATAAAGCTAGGGGAAGAAGAAGGTGGACAGGGGATGTTCAGAGTATTGGCATTTGTCTTCCCAAGTAACTGTTACGCATGATGGAGCCCTGCTTTCCTGGAGGTGGCTGAACACTTCCCTGCTGATGGGAAGCAGTGAATGAATTCCTTGGTTTGCTTCACTTGTGCGTGTGGCGTTTGCTTTACCTATTAAACTGTCTTTATCTCAGTCCATGAGTTTTTTCACTGTTACCTTTCTGATTCTCTCTCCCATCCCACCAGGAGGGAGTAAGCAAGCAGCTGCGTGGTGCTAAGTTGTTGGCTGGAGTTGAACTAAAACAGTCCTTTTTGGCACCCAACATGGGGCTCAAAACCATGACATGGAGGAATGACCCAAGTAGAGTGAATTTGATACGCAATATTTTTAGTAAGCATATGCACTCTCCATGGCTATTGTTGAAGTATTATCTCTGACAAACCACAGGAGGCACAGTTCTGAAGTAGGGTGCTCTGATGGTTGGAGTCTGGTCTGTGGTGCTCTTCCTAGCGTATATCATGGGGTTGCTCAGCAAGAGTATGAACATCACCATAAAATAATATATAGCCTCTTTTTTGGTTTTGGGGTTTTTTTTTTTTCTCTCCTAGAAAGGAAGAGATGTGCATTTGAAATTACTCAGGGAACTCGAAACCAGGCATCTCGGTCAAGTGTTTTAACTGCTGAGCTCAACACTGCAAAGCAAAGACAATTATGGACTTCCATTCAGGCTAATTTTTTTATTTATTCAGTGACTTTAAACTTCTCTGCACTTTTTTTTTGCCTTGTATCATTCTTCCAAGTTGCTCCATGTGGAAATTACTCTGGCGGAAATGCACAATTCCATATAGCTGAAGGGGACTCCTTGTATAGAGTAGTAGAGGCTCTAAATCCCAACATATTCCACCCATACAGATGGTTTTTACTAACATAGTGTACTTCCTTCGATTTTTCAGTTGGATTATTTTATTATAAATTAAACCTCCATTGCTCCTTTAAGTGGAATTATTTCTCCTGTCATGCTTAGGTACTTAAATTAATGAAAGAGAATAGGCAGCAAGTCAGTCATAAACTCCTTCTATACTTTGTGCTATATGGAGGCCCAGGTTTCTGATGACTACCTTCTATCTCAGAATGTTTTAAGATCAACTGTACTAACCACTTATCGCTGTAATCCTTAGTAGCTCTAAATGTTCAATTCTCCACTAGTCTACAAAGTAGTAAGATTAAGTAAAGGAGGAGGGATTATCTTGAACACTAACTGTACTATGGGACAAAGAGGATTGTAAACCTTCCGTCATATCAGGCAGTAAAAACTATACAGAAAGGATAAATTGAAAATTAGAAGTGAATAATTGTAAAGTAAACTTTAAATTTAATTTTAGTAAATATATTTAATACATAAATTAGGTGTGTATATAAAGTAAGTGAAAGTAAATTCCCATGTGTGAATTAAAAGTATAAATTTGTGAATACATAAAGTTTTATTTATAAGGACTGATTTTCAGTATTGCTGATTAGCTATAACTCTTAGAGGGTTTTAGTAGGTCTACTAGTAACATCTGAAACAGCAGGCTCATATCTTTATTGTCTGTGCAATCTCTCATGAGCTTAAAAGGAATTGATACCAATATTACAGCATTCAACAACACTGCAGACAAAAAAAAAACCCTCCTCCCTTACAAAGCAGATGCAAGGAATAATTAATCCAATAAGAAATATTCAAGAGGGAAACAAACAGCTCACAAGCAAAAGACAGAAGGAAATTGGTTTGACCTTACAGATACGAAAGGAACATATGTGTACCAAAAAGACTTCCTAAAGTTTACAGCTAGCAAGCAGCAGCACTTCTTCCTATGCATTTAGTTCCCTGGTAAGAGCAACAACATAGTTCTAGAGGGGCTATGAGGACACACAGTTGAGAGCAATTTGACAGCTGGATCCAATCCCAGCAACCACGACACATTTACACAGTCTGTTCCAGAAGAGCTCATAATACATATACACTCCCTATATTCAGACCCTTTAGGTCATAAAACACCACACTATGACAAGTTCAAGACCCACAAGAAAGGCAAACTGTAATGCACTATTGGAAGGCAGCAGAAAAAAAAAAATCAAGACTATTACCAAAATTCTATAACAATATGGGAAGATGGAACTTGCTATCCTGTTAGGACACATTTCATAAACCATATTAGATACAGAAGCAATGGTTCATGCTATACATTCCATGCTAATTTGCAATAAAGTACTTCTGACTGTAAAATTTTCTCAAGAATCAATTTTATCTCAGCCAATTTTTCAGCCATTTAACATTTCCTTAGTTACAACAGAAAAAAAAAATTAAGTTAATTCTTAAGAGCAATTCAAAATTCCCCATGATTGACGACTATAAAAACGAGATAAGGAAAAATACAGGGGTGGATTTCATATAATCCTTGTAATTCAAATAAACCAAATAATTTATATAATAAGTTACATCACACTCACATGGAAAGATTTATTATCTTCCTCAAAATCTACATCCCTTAATAGATGAACTTTTTGCAGACTATTTCAAAATTCCTGAGGATTTCACAGGAGATATTGCAAACCCAGGGTAATACAAGTTCAGAGATAATGGACTTACTTCACTATAAGGTCAAATAGGTGGACCATTTAGGTCAAATTGCCCCATCCCTGTAAACATTCGAAGCTAGGTTGGACGGGGCTCTGAGCAACCTGATGTGGTTGAGGTTGTCCCTGCTCCTTGCAGAGCAGGGTGACCTTTAAAGGCCCCTTCCAATCCTAACTATTCTATGATTCTTTGAATGAACAATTTTAGAAAAAGAGTAGCTTGACAAATCTCTTTCAATAAGACAGGACAAATCCATTCTGTATCTTACTAGACTTATCAGAATCTTATGAAATACTGAAATTCTCTGGGAAACATATTTACCTTTTTTCTGTCCAGCTCTATTCTTAATCTTTAATTTCTCTAACAAGATTAAATTATAGTGCCTAATTTCCTAAATTGCCTAAATTCCCTAAATTACTTATTTATTTTGGTAAAAATTTTGAGTTTGTTTTGCAGATACTTGAGTAATTTGATCCAATATTTTTGATTGGCTGACACACACTTTACATTCCCCTCTACCCTATCTTCTTGAATGGTTTACAGAAACTTGCGGTATTCAGAAAGAACAAACATCCATCTTGCAACATGCCATGTAAAACAGTTTCCAAATATTCTTATTAAATGTCATTACTCCCATTTCCTGAAAATGTGTTAAAAATACATTTTCTGTAATGTATTTTTACATTTACAAGAGTATATTACTATGTAATGTCTACATTATTTGACACAACAGAGTAGTTTTAGCATTGCCAGAGAAGAATGTAAGATTCCCCACATCACCCACAGCAAAGTGACTCAGTACAGTTACAGAGACATCACTAGTAGTGCTGAGAAGGTATTCAGTTGCTATGCCTATCTAATTACTGGCTTGCATAACGATTGTCAACAGTGCCAGTTGGTGTCCTTATGGCAAAGTGATGACATCATAATGTGGACAACTGGCCTCAAATGGCTTACTTGACATATACTGAGGAATAGCCATCACTAACAGTAATTTCTGTTAATTTAGTCTAGATTTGAATTTGTAACATAAAAAGCAATAATGGGAGCGTACTCTGAAATCCCTAAAATGTATATTGCTCTATGAGCACTGGGTCAGCTGAAAATCAACACCCCACCATGTAATTAGTACCACATGAAGTTTTTATTGGTTTGGGTCTTTTTCCTTTACTTTCCTTCCTTGATATACATTTCCATGCTGCCTAAACATAAAGTACTTCACCTTTGTGTGAAAGCACATTCCTGGCTTTGTAAGTATTTTTCCACCTATTTACTTCCTCTGCATGAATTAAGACTGTCATTTGCAGGGTAGGTGTACATAGAGCCTCAGTAGATTTTGGAAGAAGTAAATAATCTTGTCTTTGAGTCCTATTATAGCGTTTCACCCACTAGTGTTGTTACTACCAATACCTAAGCTAATAATTCCAAAACTCCGTCCAAACTATGCAGTTAAGTGTTTACATTCTTTATGGGACCCCAACACCTCCATGCTGTGAGACGCCATCTGAAGGAACTCCCTAATCTGCAAGAGACCATATGGGTACGCCTTTGAGCTGGATATGTATTCAGCATTATGAGAGGAAAGTCTCAACAATCAAGAAATGGGTAAGACAAGCCTGCATGGCTAAGAATTTAGCAGCTAAAAACCAACTGAAACTTCAATTCTCTGGCTACAAAAGCAGTGAAGAAATTAATTTTCAAAAAACTGACTTGGTAAATAAATTGCTTTAGCTCACTAGTAACTATTGAATGAGTGAGCTCACTGGCATTCTTAATCAAATAGAAGCTGAGTCACATACGAAAGAAAATTACCACTCACAACTAGTACCCTTAGGAGAAGTTCTCAGTCCCAGACCTGAGAATGATATCTGTCATTCTTTACAAGCCCATAGGACAAATGTAAATAAAGACTTTAAAAAAAAATTGCAAAAATTATACATAATCAATTTTTAAAAGTATCCTTCCTTGTCTCTATCTCAACAGAGGTAAATACATTTTACTCTGCTGACCACTGCTAGCAAGTTTAAAATATGGTGCAACTATAAATTTACAAAAGGTTTCTCTTCTTAGTCCAGCAATTCAATGTGCTTTACTTATTCTGCTCTGCAGAATCTCTTGTTCTTTACTTCCCTTCATATTTTCAAAGGTAGCACAGAATTTCAGTTTTCTAACTGCCTCTCTGATGCATGTAGAGAACAGAATAGCTTCTAATTAAAGCCAATTGCAGTTTGAAACCTAACCTGCAAGGTCAGCCAGCAGATACATCACTCATACCACATAACTGCCACGGCAGTTATGCTTCAATATATGTATAGCTTTTTTTGAAGCGTCATTTTGTAATGATATCGGACATAGTAAATATTTGGATACAATAATTAGAAGTAAGTGCAGCTAACTATAAATACACATTTCTGAATCATGCGGTGCATATCCAAAAAGGTATGACGCACAGTGTTTGTAGTTGTGCGATGGCAGAGTTCCTAACCATCTCTGAGTATCGGGTAGGATGTGTGTGAAATTCTCACCTCCCACCACCCTGTCTTACACGTTCATTCCGATCCTGTAAGGACTGGAATCAAGAGTCTAAGCATGGCAATTGCAAAACTATGGCGATAGATCCTTACAGGATCATTCCAATCCTGTAAGGACTGGAAGCAAGAGTCTAAGCATGGCAAAAGCAAGGCTATGAACATTTTTCAGGACAAAAGGATTAACAAATAGAAAAGCCATCATACCCAATCAGGTTTCTCAAGCTCTGCAAAAATCTAGCACTGGAAAGGTCTGTATCTGCAATAAATTTCTTCCCCTAGCTCAAATTTTGCAATCCTACAGGTAAAGTAAGGTTAAATAAACCAGTTACAATGCAAGTTGAAGTAGTTCAGCTGAAGGATATGTTATGCACAGGGTAGCCCATATTCACTTACCTACTAGTCACGATATTATTGCTAAAATCCAGATATTTGCTCATCTTTCAGTTCAAGTCTTTTTGGAAACAATGTAAGAGTGTGGTGCCTCAGAGATCTTCTGAGAGACACAGTTGCACTAGAGTTCCGCTTGCCTGGGGTGCTGAATAGTGTTGTATTTTGGGCTGGTCTGCTATGAGATACCGCTCAACTCATTTCATCACTCTCTTCCCTCTCCCGGTCTTTACTTTGTACACACAAAGAAGTGTGTCTGGGTTATTCATCCATCCTGTCCCTTTCAGTATAATCCACATAAGAGCTATTTAGTCCCACAAGGGATGAATTTGGTAGGATGGCACAGCTGTGTGAATACAGACAATACTCCTCACTATTGTCTCCATCATATCGGCCTGCTGTATAAACTTCAGAAAAGCAGAAGGAATTTCTCTAATGCTAAATAATGATAATATGTGCGAGTAGCATATGGTTTTGTGTTTTCTTTGTTAAACAAACTCATCAACCCAGTGTCTCTTTAACTGCCTCCCTGTGAGAAGGCACCAATTCACTTGTATGTTAAAAGAGTACACTAGTGTGCTAATAACAAATTAGCATATGAATACCAGTTAGATTATAAGAGATTAACATAAAAATGAATTGCAAAAATTGGAATGCACAAAAAATTTGCATTGTACGTGGAATTTCAAGATTACATTAAAATGTAATCCTAAAATTAAAACGGCAGACAGTATCATTATGTGTCAACTTTCTTTTTACTTTGCAGTACAGCAACAGAATCCAACATTCCTGAAGAGTACCCTGGGATGACTACAGGGATAGAAAGAGGAGGAAGCTCACCCAGCATTCATTTAACTCTAGCCAGTGTGAGAAATCAGTATTTTTCTTCTTTCACAAAAGCAAGCAGAAATGAATAAGAAAAAGGGATTACCCTGTCATAGCAAGAAGATAACTTATTTACTTCCTGTCTCACTTTAATGTGCAAATCAATCCTCATGCTGTGCTTTGCCAGATTCTATGGTGTTAGTCACCCTGGAACAGCTGGGAGCTCTCCTGCTGCTCCACCTGGCATTGGCTTAGGATCAAATGGGGTCATCAGTCAAATAATATATGAGAAACAAATTGATGGACGTATTCCAAGCAGTGGAACCACTTGCTAGTTGTGTAGGTAAATTACAATGAAACAATGCAAGGCTCATTAGTTTGTTAATGAAGACTATTAGATAAACAGCATACACATTCAAGGTCATTTTTGGACACTTTTCTAGACTCCTGCTCCGATTCTCATATAGTACACTATTAAGAATAAAGAATTATTTTTTTTCAGGTGTCTGAAAGTCTCTGACGTGGATTCTAGTTTAAGAGTTCACTCCATAGGTCTCAGATTTCATTTAGACCAAAATAGTTCTGAATTTTAAATGGCTTCTGTCAGAGTTGTTTGGGTTTTTTTCCTTCACAGTTAAACACACCACGTTGGTTTTCAAAAGCACTTCAGAGCTTTTAAAAATTCCCAGAAATCTTATCTGTGCTCTAAAAAGAGACACATACAGGCTTGAGAGGTGACCTGTGCAAACCTTCAACAAGGCCAAGTGCAAGATCCTGCACCTGGGGCAGGGCAATCCCAGGCACAAATATAGGCTGGGCAGAGAATGGATTGACAGGAGGAGGACTTGAGGGAACTGGTGGATGAGAAGCTCAACATGAGCCATCAATGTGCACTTGCAGCCCAGAAAGCCAACCGCATCCTGGGCTGCATCTAAAGAAGCGTGGCCAGCAGATCGAGGGAGGTGGTTTTCACTCTCTGCTCTGCTCTTGTGAGACCCCACCTGGAATGCTGTGTTCAGCTCTGGAGCCCCCAACATAAGAAGGACATGGACCTGTTGAAACGAGTCCAGAGGAGGCCATGAAGATGATCAGAGGGCTGCAGCACCTCTTCTATGAGGACAGGCTGAGAGAGCTGGAGCTGTTCAGCCTGGAGAAGTGGAGGCTCCAGGAAGACCTTCTTGCAGCCTTCCAGTGCCCAAAGGGGGCCTACAAGAAAGATGAGGACAAACTTTTCAGCAAGGCCTGTTGTGACAGGATGAGGGGTAATGGCTTTATACTAGAAGAAGGTAGATTCAAGACTGGATATAAAGAAAAAAAAGAATTTACAACGAAGGTGATGGAACCCTGGAACAGGTTGCCCAGAGAGGTGGTGGATGCCCCATCCCTGGAAACGTTCAAGGCCAGGTTGGATGGGGCTCTGAGCAACCTGATCTGGTTGGAGATGTCCCTGCTCCTTGCAGGGGGATTGGACTAGATGGCCTTTGAAGGTCCCTTCTAACCCTAACAACTCTATGACTCTGTACCTGTAACCAAACTTCAACACCAAGAAGTTGCCCAATTCCAAGCATCTTTCTAACTTGTGGTCCATCTTGATTCTGTTTGATAACACTCCTGAGAGCTTTTATCTTTTTAATTAACTCTTTTTTACCACTCTGTTATTTGCATTAAAGTATTCTCTTTTCAAATGCAACTAGCCACTCACCATCACTGAAATTCTGGGATATTTATATGGGAGTCCTAAATGCAGTCAATAAAATATATCCTTTGTTCACAGCAAATCAAGTGCAATTCAGCAAGTTTATGTGTGTATTGATGTTAAATCTTTTGGTCTACTATTCCAGGACTATCAGTCACTCTCTGACTTTAAAAAAAAAAAATATGTACAGTATTATTTCTGTAATTTATCACAATAATGTGGAACAATTTAGTGTATGCCTCATCTAGAACATTAGTTTGTCCTGCTGAACACTAATTTATTTAGAAGTTCTCTCATGCTTAATCAAAGTAAGCATAATATCAAATAACCTCACTAAATTCACCCACATCTCCTGTGGGAAACAATTAAAGCTGCTTCCCTTGTGACATAATTCCTTAGCAGCTTTGAAGGCTACTCACATTTTCAAAGAGGAATAAATTTGGTTCTGAAGATCTGCATTATTACTGGATCCTTATGTGTGATCTATACATTTGAGCTATCTTTAGAGTTAATTTAACAGCCTTTTGATTGAAATAAGTAACTATTTACTGCAATTTTGCATGTAACATTACTATAAGTGCAGTAAGATTGGCAAAATAATGAAAACTGTGTTTTATAAAGCAGAGTCACTAAAGGAATTAATGGCAAGAGTAAAGCGTTTCACAAAAATAAAGCAAACGCCTCTGGTTCAAGAATATATGCTAGTACTTTTCTCAGGCAGTGTGCACATCCAACTTATTCCATAGATCTACTTTTGCTGGGTACTGGAAGAACTATAAATCTTCCCAAAGAAAAATTTAGACTCCATATAGAACACAAGTAAACAGTTAATGACACAAAGTCCATACTTATAAGTATAGATAGAATAGGCATTTGTATCTTCAAGGGCATAAAGCTCTGTTTGGCACCAGTTGAGAACTTGTATTCAAAAGTTTTATTTGATTTTACTTCTGTGAGCTACATTTTCTCTTTACAGTAGAAGATATAGATGAAGACATCTTCACTTATGTCATGAGAAATTTCTGGTTATATGGGCCACATCCAGTATATCAGAGAGCATCAAGACTGATGCAACTTTTAGGTTCATAGCTCTTCCAGAACACCATTATCATTTAAGAACATGATGCCCTCTAGTGTAACCCTCCCTAGGTAAAAAACCCAAAAAAACACAACCAAAAAAAACCCCCCAGGAATATTAGATCTTCCTTGAATTCCATTAGCATATATGTTCAAATAAAAGTAACAGTGTGCTATTTCGGAGCTACAGATCCTTGATTCGTGAGCTCTTCATGAAGTAGCTGGTTTTTATTCCCATTTCACTTGATGTTGTATGAACTCATGCACAGATTCACTCAGACCAGTCCAGTGCCACTGTTGAAAATGAGGTCATTTTCCTTTCATTTAAAAGGAAAATGTTCATTCATTGTTGTTGCATATTTACAAACAGTACCTCCTCCTATATTTTTTTTCTTAATCTTTTGTGCAAATTGAAGAGGGACAATCACTTGAGTATTTATCTTAATAATCTAGAAAGTATTGGCTGCTGTTTATTTCTAACATGTCAAATACCTTACATATGGATTTTCATATATCTGTCTTCTCTTACCAAAAATGTTAATAAAGTCATGTATTTTGCAAAGAAATTTTACCAATGCCTAAGTTCCCCTTTTCCCAGATGTTAGGATTGTACGGGATTTTCAGACTAAATCAGATTTTTACAACATATCCCTCCATTGGAAAAAAGGGCTCTTTGAAAAGATACATTTTGCCCTGTCTGCTATATCATGATTGTTCGTTTTTACAGTCAAAAAATTAAGCAAACATTGATGGCCTTGCGTGTGAGCTTTTCTTACAAATCTCACACTTCTTCTTGTCCTACATAATTTTCCATTAGAAACTGCTGGATAATAAGAAAAAGTTCATATTCAATTTTTTTTTGCATATGATATTTTATGACAATACAATAGACAAAAAAAAAAAAGTGTGCTTTATCAAAGTCACATCTATGTGTTTGCGTATGTTTAACTTGACTACATACCAAGAAATGTAGATAAAGTCGGAAAATCAAATGCAGAAATCTTTGCTAAGGCACAAGAGCTGCTGATTTCTATGAATGTTTGACTGAGTAGAGGCTAAAAAAATAACTGAGCTTGAGAGCTGACATTACGCAGTATCCACTACTTTCCAGTGATAAACATAAGGCCAGATAATATTGTCGCCTGTAATTACTGTTGCCTATTATTACGCCTATAATTATGAAGATATACATCTACATATTTCAGCCTTTATCTATATAGGCAAACTAGTCTCATTTTGTGCTTCAGAATTCTTGTTTATCTCCATAAATCTAAAATAATAAAAATGTATTAATTTATTACACAATTGTTTCAGCCTATAATGCAACAGCTGTTCTTTGCTTTGTTCTTTACATAAGCATTAATGAGAATTCAGTGCACCAAAAAGACTAGTTGGCTTAGGGAACAGTCAATGAGAAGTGGATACTTTCATCATTAAGTTATCAATTAGATTCTAATTTGGCTTGATACTCTTAATTACACGTTCACTGCACCATTACTGCTATTGGTCTTGTTCGGTAATGTGAGTTGCAAAGCTGGCCATAAGTTATGTGCAGATCCTGACCTTGCATACATTGTTTGAAGTAAACAAAATATGTCGTGCTGAGAAGTTGGGAACAAATGAGGAAGGCTCAAACTGCAAAACTGTAAGCGCATACCTCTATGCATATATGAAGATCCAGAAAAAGAGTCTACACCAAAAAAAAAAAAAAGTGCCCTTACTTACTGACGTCTGTCTGCATGGAAAGTGTTTTATAATTCTGATTGGACTGGTAAGAGTGATGGAGGAAGAAAGAAACTCCACTAATATCCTCAGTGTCCTAAACAGAATTTAAACTGCATGATTCTGAAGAAATGTATTAGATTACTTATAGATGGATTAATCTAGGTAAGACTACATTCATTGTGAGAAAAAAAAAAATTGTAAAGGAACTATAGCAGCAAGGACTTTACTATGTATGGTATGAAAAACGATAGCATTTTTCAGATTGTAGTTAGCCATCTAAAACTACTTAATTCTGGAATTTATTTAAACTTACTCGTACTAGATTTCATTAATTTGTACTGGTAATGACCATCACAAAAAAAAAGACACTAATCAAATGACACTGATGAGTCTGGTTCAGTACTGAACTATGGTCCTAATGTAATAAAAAGGGTTTAAAATTATTGCTAGAATTGGTGTCAGAATAAAAATTAAGAAAACAACATTAAGTAATGATGAAATTATGAAAGAGCAGACCTCAAACATCAGCAATGACAGAATGGATATAAACAGAATGTTAGATAACAAAGAAGACACAAGTTTGCAGTGCAGGGTTACAGGAAAGGAGATCAATTGAAATTCATGATAAGTATGCATTGCTCTTGATTATAATTAAAAAATACCTTTCAGAATCGATGCCAGTGAAGGTATGATACAATCTACAAAATCTTCTAGATGTGGGAATACTAGTAATATATGGGATCTTGCAGGTAAACATTTTCTCCAGTGCACCCTTTAGTAAAGATGAGGCCATATTCCTGTCCTCTCTTGACAAGACTGAGACAGATTTTCTAACAGGAGTTAATCTGCTCTCCTTGCTCTGGAGTTATCTCTTCCAAGAATAAGAGAAAGTAAAAGTAAAAGTAAAGAAAGAAAAAGAGAAGAAAAGGAATAAAGTGACTAGTCTCAGATGCTACACTGTGTCCCTATGGAAGAAGAGTTCTTCCATTTGGAGGGGGTACATTAGTAAAACAGCTAAACATCACTCATCAGTTGTTAAACACTGGTTTGTAATCCAGCCCATCTCCTTTTTTGAAGCAGCATGCAGAGTTTTTCAGAATAAGAATAGTTTGGCCCTTTGTTATAATCACCAGTCAACTCTCCTCCTGGACCACTTGTCCTCTGAGAGTAGTTACTTTCCTTGTAAGCACTGTTAGGCTTTGGTGACATGGTAATGTCACACTACTTCAGATCATGTTATCTCTTGATGCATTATTGTCTGCTGCAAGTCCAATATACCCTGTCACAAAGAACCAAAGCCAGAACAAATGAAATAAAATTGAGAAAATAAGTTAAATAACACAGAAAACTTGCTGATAACAGGATCTGCTTTGACTATGAAACAATTTTGTGAAGAAAGTCACAATAACCTAATTATTCAACAAATGCAAAAATAGGTGACCCTTAAAAACAGAACCATCTTTCTTCAAGTGGAGTATGCTGGACTGCTTGGTCTGTTTCCCTGGAAGTTTCCCAAGAACATACAACTGCAAGAATTTAATGAAAAATCACTGATAACTACTAGTGGATTTGCAATATTCTAGATGCTATAGCCAAATAATACAGATTGAAGTATGCCTACAGATCCTAACAAAGAGAGATGGAAATATGTGTTCAAGATCTTTAGCCAGTGGTGACATCAGAATTCCAACCCAGTTCTGTGTTGACTAGGGGACTCTCTTCATAACCTTTTTCCAGTTGCTATCCTAATTCTGCTGTAAGAAATATGCTTTAAAAGAAAGAAGATACTAAACTTTGGAAGAAAATTATGAATACTACTTAACATGAACAGAAAGTATGATGCATGTAGCAGTATGTTGTTTTATAGCCTATCTGAAAATGTATGTATGTTATGCAAGTTTCAAGGAAAGGTAAAAAGAAAAGAAAATAATTAGTATGCTTAAACATTCATGGTTTAGCAAAAACTGTCCAACATAGTAGAATACCACCCCAAATAGTACTTAAAAAAAAAAGTAATTGAGTAAACCAGCAGGTCAATATTTCTGCATTACACAGTTAGCAATTACTCAAGCCCAACACAATAGAAGCTAAAAGCCATAAGGGTTAACAAGTAATGGGAAGCTCTTGAGCTTGGAAAAGGCAGAGATGTGGGCAAACACACAATTTCTGAGAACAGCAAAGGTGTTTGATGCCGCAAGTACAATTCTACCTCCTATAAAGAGTATTCTCAAATCATTCAGGTAGGCTTTTTTTTTTTTCCTCCTAGTGCTAGATTTATTTACAAATTGATGGAGATGATGTCTCCATTGTTTTTATCAGTTGTGAATATAGTTGTCTAAATATACTGAGAAAACAAAGTTTTTCATCTATGCAATTTAAAACAAGTTGAACATACGAAGAGTGATGTATTGTCTTTTTATATGTATATTCTACTATATCTTATAAAGGTGTTCTACTTTTTCAGCAAAGACTTTCATTATCTACTTGATTTTGCTGTTAGGAATTTAATCCTGAATGTGACAACATCTGTAAAGCCAAATTGACATTTTTTTCTCTTTATCTTTTCTAACTAACAGTTTTTCTGCCATTGAAAAATAGTGAGATTTCAGGTGTTTCAGAAAGTTGCTTGTGAAATTCTGAAAGTACCATAGCTCTCCAATGTGATAAAGTGGTTTCAGAGATAAAATATCCTTTAGGGAACATTCTTTATTGAGATCAGCTTTTCAATTTAAGAACTGCAAAATCTCTATCTTTTCTCCTGTGGGTCATCCAGTAAAGTGTTTACTATTTATACTCTAGTACCTGTGAGCAAGAAAACATCTTCTCTTCTAAACTCAATGTTTCTGAAAAGGACAGCCATGTATAAGTGTATATCTTCCTGCTACTGATTTTTCTGTTCCTTAAAGAATGAGCAAGTTAGTTGAGGCAATTTATTCAGGGTACTGAATTCTCCATTACTTGAAATCTTTACAGCAGATCTGGACATATTCTTCAAAATATACATTCTACCTCAAACAAAAATTATGTATTTTGACACAGAAACTGTAGGGTGAGATTCTTTCTCTTGTACAGTACAGGAAATCAAATTATATGACTCACGTTGTCCCTTCTGATTTTAAAAATTGACTCTCTATGACCTACTAAATGCTAAACACAGGCTAGTTTTGTTACTTGTCCTCATAGGATTACAAATGTTTCTCTCATAAATATTCAGTGCTAAAATACTGGCACCTCTGCAAATTTATTTGTGTTCAAGGATAGTGTTGAGTAACAAGATTACTCTTATACTGTGAAAAATCAGTATTTATTGATTCAGCTCTTGACATTCTGTAAAACATATCAATGAAGATGAAAGGAAGTAAGCACTTAGCTCACTTTGAAATTCCACTTGCAATAATCCAATAAATTACATACTATAGTAAAAGATTCTTTTTTCCTTATACTAGCATTAAAATTTCAATTGAGTACAAGATGGAGAAATGTGAAAGGAAATAATTTTTGTTTTCAATATTCAAAATACAGATTGTCCTGGAAGAAAGCAACTGTATTATGTAAAATTCATATGCTCTTTCCTTTAAGATTACTGATCTATATAGATAATAGCATTTTATTTCTGGATCACTGTAAATCACTAACTCTTTTAAAACTCTTCGTAAAAAACAAAAGCTTTTCATATGATTGTATCATTGGTGATTCTGGACTTGAAAGATCCAGAAGGAACTGAACTGTATTTTTTTAAAAAAAAAGAAAGAAAAAAGTGACATTCCAGTTCAACTTTCTGACTTTTTTCTTCCCTAAACAAATTAACTCTTCCTATATCTGTATGAAACTCTGCATTTCATTGATATATTCTTGAACTTGAATTTAATTTGAGAAATGTATCAAGCACACTAGTAACTTTCTTATCATAGTAGAAGTACATGACAGTACAAAGTTACTGTACAGTGGATGTTTACTAATATGACAGGATTTTGCCTTCTACCAACCCTAGCATAATATGATGCAAAATCCTATGATACAATAGGAATTTCACATCATTTTCATACAAGAATGGTATTCTTGACATAGTCCACATATCTTGATTGTAGCTAGCAGAGTTTGAGAACCTGTAAGTTTTCTAGCTTAAAATGGAAAGCACATTTATTAAGACGTTGACCTATTTCAATCTGGGGATTTTCAAACTGAATCAAAATTCTGATAAGTTAACAGAAATATTAACTAAGCTTTAATTTCACTAGGTTTCTAACAGTCCTAAACATATAGGAGTGTTTTAGAGTTAATCTAGAACATAAAGATGGCAAGTATGACTGCGTGGTAAGATGCAAAGGTGTAACAAAATCAAAAAACGTGTACCATCTATTAGTTCTTAGTAATTTACACAAAAATCACAAGTCTTTTGCCTTATTTACTATGTAGAGTTTATTGATGTACCTTATATTTTGTTGAAAAAAAAAAACCATGGTTTCCCTTGTTTTAAGAGTAACATGCTACTATCAGTGGGGCTCATTTAAATTAAACCAGAATTATACTAACATATTCTCTTTAAAGATTTTAATATTCATTATCTTTCCCAAATGTGCAAATCTCTGCCCACAATATTATTCCACCATGCTATATAGGCAGCAGAAACTGTAACGGGGCAAAAAAAGGAGGACTTGATTCCTCAAAACATAGCAAAACTTAAATTTTTCACAAATAAAAACTTTCATTTTAAGCATGTAATATCTTTCAATGTTTCACATTTTATCACAGCCTTTGAAAGATTTTAATTTGGCACCAAAGGACAGGAAGTTTGCTTAATATGCTATTTTATGATCTTTCCATCTGTTAATAATACTTGTGTTAATATTTTTTTCCCTTTTTCTACAAAAAGCCATTTAGACTTCTTGATTTCATTGTAGAAAATATTGAATAATATTCCACTTTGCAATACACCTCCACAGTTAGAGATACTTTTGCAGAATTTGTCTGTTATCTTTTGCTAAAACCAGTGTTTTCCAGGGCTAATAAACACTGTCTCAGACCAGCCCTGACGGGCACATATTGACTTACAAGCCAGGTGAAAACTGAACTTTTGCATGGTCACTAAATTTCAGTAAGCAAAAGGCCCAGTTGACTGAGTAGCAATACAAGTAAGGACCTTTTTGAAAGAAACGTATCTTCTAAATTATAGAACGTGAAGTTAAAACATTCAGAAGAATATTAAAAAAGATTTCATAAATATACATTTTAATAAAATTTTATCTTTAATGTTTGCGTTAATCTCTTCGTTACTGTAGATATCCTTATCCAGCAGCTTTTTAAAGCAAGATTTACTTTTTCCTTTAACACAATTTATAACAATATCTGCCAGCATTACAGGAGCAATATTTGGACCTTGCTTTATGAAAATTACCTACAACTTTTTTCTGGTTATAGCTTTTCTTTGTTCATTCTAGCAGATACAAGAAAAGCCTTTAAGTGAGAGCAGGAGCATCTGCCAGGAAATAAACAGATTCCAGCATTTACTAATATTCTGTCTTTTCAGTGCTTGGTGCCTATAATGCCGAACACATGCATATTTTACAACTCCAGATTTCAGCTTTTTGAAAAGGTAGGATTAAATAAAGTCACCAGGAATACTTCTGCATGGTGGCTGTGAGAAAATGTTCTGTTTATGTATCTTGCTTGTAAAGCAAATATGCAATATTGCATTCCTTTTATAGCTTTCAACATCCCTTGCAATTTGTCCAGTGAAGCCCTCTGATGGAGGGGAAATACATCACAGTGTCACCTCCAGTACATGAGTGTGCATACAGCTGTTTCCTTGAGAAACAAGATCACCACCTCCCTCTCATCTCTCCTGTATGTCATTCTAAAATCAACAGGTTGCCAAGAAAAAGCTGTCCTCAACAGCTGCATTTTCAGCAGTAAAAGCTTTAGGCCAGTCTTTTGAATTAAAGAATTCCATGGGCCTGAATTTGCAAACATATGATTAATTTTTACAGTGATACACACATGAAATATCTACTTGTATTTATAGATTTATAGCTTCCAATTACTGTCTTGAAAAGCTGAAAACCATGACATACATTTTTTAAAAAAAAGTTAAGGGATAGAGTTAATGGCACTTACTCATGGCCTTCAGTTTGTCTGGGCTTTTTGGACAGATTAGAGGCTTTAACATTCTCCTTCATTCAGTTGCAAGTCATTCATGGGAAAGCTCCAAGTCATGTAGTTTTAATAGTTTATATAAAATATATCTATAGAAGGATACTTCATATAGTTATTAATTTAGTAACTACAAAAACATCCAGAAAGTTTTTGGTTGCTTCCCCTTGGCTCCCAGCCTAACATTAATTTCTCCTTCATGGCCAGACTTTGACAAATATTTGTTATGCATCGAAGGGTTCCAATGAGTGCTCTTATCCTTCTTTCTAAGAAAGTTCGAACTTTGTAAAATGTACAAACGGTTTTCAAAACTGATAGAGGTGAAAACTACTACAATTAGCCATTTCAGAAGTGCCTTTCTTTGGCACCCTTTACTGCAGAGAAGGAACGTTGCTCCTGCCAGAGTGCTGTCTTCTAGCATTCCTGGGCAAACTGACATGGGCATCACCTGAGCCCATGGGTATACCCTCTAACGCAACGAATCCTTCCTGCTACACTGCGGCACTCAGAGGCATACTTCTATCACTTATCCTATGTATGGTGCATACATTCCACTCTAAATGTACACTCGATACGTGACTAAGTAGAATGAAAATGCATGAAATATGTTGGTGGGAAGCTTTCAAAACAGGAAACAGGTGTCAAAGTTGCATTACTTTTAACATTTAAAATATACTCATTTTTTATGATATAATCACTTTTAACAAGCTCCAACTAGGAAACACTAAAATGGAATTTTAAAAGTGAAAATTAATTTTTCACCTTTGTCAGTTTTCTAATGACCTGATCCATTAAATTCCTTGCAGAATTAATTAAGATAAAGAATTTAAGCCTGATTAAATTCCTGGTTTTAATTGTTAAATAGGAAACAAATTAAAATTAAAACATGCAAAGCAGGAACCACAATCTCCATTTATGTTCCAACCCATTCTTTTATTGCATTAATTTTAAAGAAATTGTACTTTACTTTTGCTCTAATAGATATCTCAAAACTTCAATAGATTTGTGTATTCATACTACTAAGACACAGCACAGTGACCCTGTCTGTTTATTCACTTATTTATTTATAAATTAACCCCTTGGCTCATGCCTTTATCTTTTTATTCCTTTATCCAGCTGTAGATTCTTCCCTCCATGGACAAAAATTATAAATTCTAGAGACAGATCAAAGTGTAAATGTCAAAGTCTTAAAAAATAGACTTAAATACAGCCTAAAGAATACATATAATTTCCCCTACTCTAAGATAAAATTTACTTCATACATATAACTGAATTTGTATTCAACAAATATAGTTGAAGAGCTGTATATCACTGAACAAGAAAAAAAGAAGTTAAAAATGCATCCTTCATATTAAAAATAGCTTTCTTCATTGTTGAGGTTAAACACAAAATGCTCTGGACAATTCTCATGCATTGTTTTTATTTCTGTGAATTATATATTTATTCCTAGCAGACATTCATTTATCCTGGATGCAGATGGGGTATGGGAGACAGCTTTTCCTGCCATGCCTGTGGAATTTCCTCCTTAGACACTCAGCCCTGTAGTCTTGGATACTGTGATTTAGGAATGCAGACTAGGCAACATGGCTAAGCACAGCCCAAACATGCGTGTCTGCATGACGAGATGCTGGGCGCTCTTGGCACTAAGCTGCCAGCCTCAGCACTAGAGAAGTGTAATCTAACAACATCTGAGTAATTTGAGACACCGTGTGAGCACTCTGGAACTGATTTTTTACCTTATCTTGGCCATACAGTACTGGTGCAGAGGTACATGCCATGGAATATGTGGCTGCAGGCTGGGCACAGTGCCAGGACCCCAGCCATGCTCCCAGTATGGACTTGGCTGTGCGTGACAAGTATTTTCCCTTCAGCACGCCTCAAGTTTCACTTGTAGCTTGCAGACAGTGCAACCACAAGACAAGTTTATCTTAAGCTACTGTGTAGCTGAAACAATGGAGAGTATATAAATCCAAGACTCAAGTGAACAGTTAGGAATGACAATTAGACCCTGATGACTTTGCATCACTAAGTACAACAGACTGACTAACCAATGCACTCCTCCTGGTGCATGAGAGCCAGCCTCTCTAGCAAAGTAGAATGGCTTGCCCCTAGTAAAAATGTAAACATGCCACAAAGTGCCAAATCTATCACAAAGAATAGAACTTTTCTACAAGTTGCATAAAACATATGTAGACAAATAAAACCTACTGAAAGTAAAGTCCTAATATGATTCAACCATCCTGATGTACTCTTCCGAGGAAAATCAAGAATAAACTGTCTATCAAATTTACTATAATCTGATTTATCTTCATTTCTCTCAAGGACTCAGACATGTGAGAACGTCTTGTTTCTCTTCCAGGTAGATAGAACATAGTTTTCCCTAAGTTTCAGCACCAGTTTTCTCTCTTAACTAGCTAAAATTGATGTCCTTAGTTGACTGCAACTTGATTCACTTCCATAGAAAACATTTTATTCCTTTTTTTACTGGTTTTAGCCTAAAATAAAGGCAATAGGTTCTTATTTTTATTATATAATATCCAGTGGTTAACACATACACACAAAAACAATGCTAATAATTACATTTTGGTTTGCAATAATTCTGATATCACCACATAGAACTTTGTCTTTGTAGCAGGGATTTTGATTTCACTGAGCAGAATTTAGCATATACTGTATTGAAATAGAACACTATCAAACTACTATCAAATGTATAATCAGTTTAATGTCTAATAGCAATTTGCTCTACATCCATTTCACACAGGAGACATTTTCAATCAACTAATAGGCTTTATCGAGCTCTGAATTCTATGACTTAATATTTATTAAATTACTGTTTTTCTCTTCCCCAATTACTTCCTTTTTTTTTTAAAACCAATACAACAGCTACTAATTATTCCAAAAGCAATTGTGTATGATTCAAAAAAACCCCACCAGATAAGGAAGCATCAGGTTGCCATTCATATTTGTTAAAATGAAAAATATCTTCTGGTTATCCTTTTGATGAATCCAGCTGTCAGAGAAATTAGCATGAAAGGCTAACTCATGCAAAGAGGAATGCATAAATGAACAATAAATTATACAATAAATAAAAGACATCATTTATATTTATTATGAGCCTGATTCTGGATGCTGTTATTCATCACAGTATCCCTACTTAAATCAAATAATAAATAGAAATATAGGACTTGTCATATTGGATCTGATCCAGGATATGTTATTCCATCTCTGAAAAGGGTAGTATCACACGGCAATGTAAGATGCAAACAGTAGGCAGCTGGGGAATAAGCTTGGATTTAAAAAAACAAACAAAAAAAAGTTATCAACATGGGTTTTATTCTTATCTCTAAAGAGATTGTCTTTTACCCCAGCACATAAGATGTACTGCCACTGCTACAATGTGTTTTTGTTATGAAAACTCTAGACGGTCCTCACAGTCACAGAAATACTCAGATCTGTTTTGAACCTTTAGCCTGATCCAAACTCCACTGTAATCAATGAAAGGACTTCCAACGTACTTCTGGAGCGAGCAGCCAGCCTGTGCCACAAGGCGTGCTAGACTTCCACTCTTCTGATGGTCTAGATCACAAGCCTGCAGCCCATCACTGCTTTTTTCCAGATCCTTCCTTAGGTTTTCTTTCTGTAAAACCAAAGCCATGTGTACGCAGGGACAAGAACTAGTGTGCACTCAGGACTTGCCAGATAAACAGCTGGGAGGGAGTAAGAACACACACCTAGACCCAAGAAAATCTGGGAGCAATTCCAAGCTAACAATTTAGATGTAATTACGCTAATTTAGCAATCTCTCAATTACAACATGGAGACTTGTGTTCAGGCTAAGTTTCAGTTACATTCTTACATTCAGATAGCCATAACAAAATAGTATGTGTTCTAGTTCAATATTCACCCAGGACATTAGGTACCTATTATGTGACTAAGTACCATGTATTTATTGCTACACCATCCTCACTTTGTTATCCTTTTGGTTTGACACCTGATTCTATCCATCAGTCTCTTGCAACAGAGATAATTTTGAAATTCTGAGGACTGTTATACCTACACCTTCCTTGTGTACACATATCATCAGCTATCTTTTGATCCCATCCTCATCAGTAACCAGGATACAGCTATAAAATGTGCTGACAGTTTATCTAGATATAAATGGGTTACTGAAATACAATGGCCTTCAATTATTGACCAGTATCTAAAATGTGCATGACAGAGGCTGGAGAAAAGTCTAACGAGGTAAAGAACATAAGCTTAAAGCGTGAAATGGCGTGGTTTGAAAACTCAGTGAAATCAATCCTGGTCGGGAAAATAAGAAGAGGACCTTGGCAGCTAGCTTCATAAATGTTGGAGGAGAGCTGATTTCCAGATTCCGAGGGTGTTATTATCAATGTCAAGAGCCAGATTAATATTAATACCTCTAGCTTGTACAATTTCGTAGCACAGCAAGCGGGGAGTATCACTGTATGGATTGGTCTAGCTTGAGTGTTAACTATTAGGCTATACCAAGAATTCTTCACTTGTCTACTCAGAAAACTGTTGTATACATGTTGAATCTCTGCAGATTTTAGCTTTATAAACTCTTGCTCTGGGTAATTAATCTCATCTTGGTCTAGTGCCAGTTGTCAAGCCTTTAGAGGATACCCAGTCTGTTTGTTAACTAGGTATTTCTAACACCCATCACTGCAGTACCAAATTCCATGGAAATTTATTTTTGCCTACATGATTTAATTGTTTATAAATTTTATTAATAAGTTAAAAGGAACATTAAAAACCAACCAAACAAACTATTCTATCTATGAGCTAATCTTTATACTCTGAGCATTACATATGCATATATTTGAAGATATTATTTTCAATTTTGAAAGGAGCTTGTGATGTTCCACTCACGCTACAGTTGGCTTCCTCAGAGGACTAAACTCAGAAATGTATTATTCTGACAGCAGGAGCAAACAAACTGACGAGTCCTCTGTTGGCATGGAAACACAACACTCTGTAATTCAGATCTTTGGTAATAACAACAAAATGTTCTCTTCGAAAAATTTAGTAGTGAAGCATTATTTCATTCCTCAATTTCTTTTTGGGGTGTTGGCTTTTTTTTGGCAGAGGTTTGTTTGCTTTATTTTGACAAATCTTACCAAACAATTCTATTTCAAAGCACTCTGGTTTCTTTGGATCAATGTTAATACAACTTCTTTTCCCTCTTTCCTTTCATAGCTTGACTGTATTCTCACCTTGATGTTTACCATTGCTCCAAAAAGCTGCTATTAAAAATGGGTCTCAGTGCGCAAGGTAATTATCACTCAGCTTCTATTCAAAGCAGTCAGTGCTGTAGTGAATAAGACTTCTGGAAATAGATATGGAAGCACTAGGGATTATGAAGTCCTTTTCCTTTAGTGTGTATCCATGTCAGAAAGAAAACCAGGTAAAGATATTTCAGAAATCTTCATGTAACAGCATAGCTGCTGAACAGACAGATAAGGTTAGAGCTCCAGCTAGAAATCATGAAGTACATGATTTCAGTGAAACTGTGCAAAAGATATAGTCTAAACTAAGTTATATTTTATATATGCACAACAAAAAAAATATAGGAATTTAAAAAAATTACAGAAAAGCCCTTACAACATTGTGGACAAGCAAAAAGAAAACTTTCGAAAGGCGTACAAAAAGCATAGTGGAATATAATCCCATTACTTTCTCAGCCAACAATTTAGGGATCTCCCATACATATCCACTCTTCTTTAGATATGAAGGACCTACCTTCCTGATTAAAATTGATTGGTTCTGCCAATAATTTTATAGAAAACAGACTTGTTTCACACTGTCCAAAACTTGATTTATGCTGTTTCAGCCCTGTCAATTTCTGGCCTAGAAAGCAAAGAGGCAGTTCCAACTTGAAAGAGCTTACTGGTCTGAGTAGTGGACAAAAAGGAGAGTAAACACAAGGTGCAGATGCACAGAGCAATTTATCCAAATTCAAACAGCAGGCAAATGGGATAAGTTAAAACAGATGCTAGAACACCCACAGAAAGAGATCAAGAAAGGTTTCAGCTCTCACTCTTTCCTGTGATTCAAGATACCCTGCAATTCAGAAAAAAAACCCCAAACCAAAAATCACTCCGTGGTTCTGCCCATTTCATACCTAATCATGGAAGTGTAATAAACCTTTCTATTGTTTGGAAGAATACAAAAAGCATTATTGGCCTATTACTTACTTATAACTTTCCTGAAAGGCATGCAAATTGGGAAATTATTTGCGTACATAAGTAGGAAACTGATTTTGCTTGGTTTTGCCCATGATATGGGTAGGCTATTTCACTTCAACCTTTCAATACCAAAAATGGCTTTGACACATTACAGTTTGATATGCTGATCCCTTTAAATTTTCACTACTGCTTCCATTGGAAAAAAAAACTCCATGAGGCTGACTTTGCATTATTTTCATGGAAAATGCTGAGGTTTTCTCTTATTTTGTGGTTTTGTCAAAGTATCACAAATCAGAGTAGTGACAATTTTTTTTTCCTCATGCACATGACATTTTAGGAATTACTTTAGTAGGAGTTCTGGTAATTTAAGTACTGCAATTTGGAGACCAAGTCATGCTGGGAACACTGACATGTAGTTTATGAAATGAGTTCTCCAACTACTGCTCTGGCTTCTCTTTGTGTTGGAGGTGATTTTTCTGATGTAAGTTTTTTTTCTTTGGTGCTTTTAGGAATGCACTTTCATATAGCTAACTTTCCATCATTTGTATTTGTCCTGTGTTTCCAATGTTACTAAATGAGATTCAGTTCAGAGCTAAGGTTAGAAACAACACACACAGTGAAAGGCAGGCAGTAATAAGAAAGGGTGGGAAAAGCCCATTCCCTGGAGCTCAAATCTCTCTCCTTCAAAGGCAAAACCATACCCTTTTAAAAATGTTATTTTTATTGCATTGTGAAAACTAGATGCAATATGCTATTTATACTTAATTAGCTCTGTGTTTGATCCTTTCCTTTTACAGGTCCTTTTTCTCCCTATATATGTGCAAGTATAATTCTGCTTTTCTTAAGGGTTTTAGATCACTGATGTTATTTTATAAAAAATACCTGCTTGATCTATATGGATCTGTTGAAACAAGTCCAGAGAAAGGCCGTGAAAGTGATCAGAGATGGAGCACCTCTCCTATGAGAACAAGCTGAGAGAGTTGTGGCTGTTCAGCCTGGAGAAGAGGAGGCTCTGGGGAGACCTTATTTATAGTGGCCTTCCAGTACCTAAAAGGGGCTTAGAAGAAAGATGGGGAGAAATTCTTTATCAGAGCCTGTTGTGATAGGACAAAGGGTAATGGTTTTAAAATAAAGAGAGGCAGAGTTAGACTTAATATAAGGAAAAAATTTTTTTTACAATGAGGGTGGTAGAACACTGGAACAGGTTGCCCGGAAAGGTGGTGGCTGCCCCATCCCTGGAAACATTCTAGGCCAGGTTGAACAGGGTTCTGAGCAACCTGATCTGGTTGGAGATGTCCCTGCTTCTTGCAGGGGGTTGGATGGGATGACCTTTAAACGTCCCTTCCAACCCAAACCATTCTATGATTCTATGATTCCATCATGCTTTTGACTTAAACTGAATTACATTAAAATAGTGAAAATTGGCTTCCAGTCAGACTTCCCATCACACTATAACTTTTAAGTAAAAAGAAAGTCCCACAATAAGGGACAAGAAAGAAAGAATGCATCATTTAAATAATCTTTTAAATTAAAGATAACAATTTGTAAAATTTCTTTCAGTAATGTAGAACATCAAAACTACTTTGTAGAGAAAATAAGTTGAGTCTACAAATCAGTCTCTAAGCTTGTCCTTGTATTTCTTGCTTTCATTTGCTCTCCTAGCTATCCCCACTTAGATATATTACACAATTTGCAATTATTTACACCAATGTTACTGAGAAACCAGAAGAAAAATGCAGGCACTAGACAACTTCAAAATCAAAACCTTACAAGAGCTTAGCAGAAGGACTCAAGAAAGGGAAGTTCCCAGCTCCCTCTGAAAAACACTTTTTCTTGAAGTGTTTTTCAGTTTTTGTTTTCTTACACTCCATTTTATTTGCATTTAATTCTAAAAATCAAGCCTGGTGGTGAAAAATGCCAAGGAGAAATTCTATACTTGTCAAAGAGTGAATATATTTGTGCATGCATAAAAATAACAAGACTACTCAGACTTAGCATGACTATTTATGTACATACATTTTTTAAAACTCTTTGAAAGATATAACCTGTGAACATTAAGGTTAGCAGCTTCTACCGAATAGGTATTAAAAATATATATATATATTTTTTCCATTGGAGGACAAAAATGACTACATAATTTCACCCTCTGAAGGAGTTGTTGCTACTCAGCATCAGAGATAAAATACTGGAGCAGATGAACTACCAGTTTAAACTTTTCTGCTTGCATTTTCTTGTCTAATTTGGTTTGACAATTTGCAGCTCTGATTTTCATATACTGATAAAACTGGTGAGGTTTCTGTGTGAACATGTTGATGTTCATTAAATTTTTTAATTTTTTTTTTTTTAAACTTGAAATTGTTTCTGCACTGTGTGGAGTTTGGTCATGTCTAAATGATCAGCAGGGAACACTTCTATAACCTTCTTTGTATGTCAGTAAGACAGGCAGTGTGCAACAATCTACAAAATTACATCACTAAAGATATTGTATGGGTGGTATTTTTCTATGATAATGTGGATGTAGTCAACATCTTCAGCTTCAGCTCAGTTCAGTCAGAGGCAAAGAATGACACTGAACACTAATCCCGACAAAGTCAGAGAAAACAGGATGGGAAACCACAGCGGATGCACCATGCTGGAATCAACCCAGGCAAAGAGAAGCAAACAGTGGATTCATGATGTATGAGACAACAAAAATTGCACAGGGAATAAGGGACAAAAGGATCACTCCTGGCAGATATAGAAAGTCCATCAGTTGCAATGAGAGGCATACAGGTGAGGCAAAAAATACCCTAACAATAAAGGGGACAAAAGAACACAGGAAGGGTTTTTGAGAAGGAACTAAGAAGGATCTAAGCTGAGAGGGGCACAGATCCTTTATGAAACCTTAACATACATTTCTTTCAACTCACATATGCTTGTTTTCTCAGCTAATAGGTTTGGTTTAAATAAGATCACATTTTAACAATGCAAAGCAACTCTGGGCTACTGAAAAACATTTTTCACATAACCCTTGCTAATGAATAAGTAAAACAGGATCCACCACTCCTAAACATTATTCTGAGAAGTCTGGTGTCAAAATTGCAGATAAACTGTACCAGCTTACAACATCCTTTAATAAACCATAAAATACAAATGGTTTACCAGTTTAAAGCACAAGAATTACTTTTTAACAACTTCCATTGAATTTAGACTAACATTTTAGCATCTAAGATCACCAAGAGCACAAGATCACCTAGTACTGTAATATAGTTGGAATTCCTAGAGTGGAAAATAGCAGTTGCTGATAGAATTAATCTTTCTACCCAAGCAGAAACACTATTTATACTAGTGGCTACATTTCTGCAGTAAAGCTGTTAATTCAATGCTGCTAGCAACAGTAGGATACTTTTAGAGAATTTCTCTAAAGTAGACGAGGCTTGAGCGGAGTGGAATGGAGGCACAGTAATGGGATGGCTTGTTGTCCTGAAGAAAATCATTATGTAAACACAAGTCTTAAAACTAATAATTTGGTTCCTGATGATCTTAGGCTAATCCTCTAAAAACTCAATCAAGAAGCATACAGTATTGTTGTACGAAAATGCTTAGAAGGCCAGGCAGAATAGGATAACGTGGAATTAAAGAGGGTGGAGGTGGAAGAGGAACCCTCATATCCTAAGGTTTACTTCTTTTATAACCTATTGTTACTAACAAAGAACTAATGCCCATGTGGATTTTGAGCACGGCTTGTAAGTGTATCGAAATAAAATAATCTCTGCAGAAGCAATCTGATAGTAATAGAAAATTTTTAACTTTATGAAAAGTAGCAATACTTTGAAAGCTAATGAGATAGCATCAGGGAGTCTTCAAAAGGTCAGGTAATGCAACTCTTTCTTTTAAGTCCTTTTAAATACTCCTTAGCTAGAGATGGAATGTTGTGTTAGCTTGGACTCAGATTCTGAAATAAACTCCCCATTAACACCAATCTGCTTTCCCTGGTACAGCCAACTGTAACTATTCAGAAATCAATAACATCTCTTTGAAAATATTCTACACAAGAATTTGCACAGTTAAGTCATGGTAGAACTACAGTAACAATAAACATATTTAAACTCTTTCAGTGACGGTGCACGTTTTCTTAGCTGTTAACCTCAATGACTGATTTTTTTTATTAAACATTCAATAAAACTGTTCTGTAATGTGTTTCTAGGAATTTCTTTTTGCTTATGTGTTCTAAGATTCCTCCCTCTGTTTTCTGGTAAATTTTGTTACTCCTTCTCAGGAATTTTCCCAAGGATTTCTAGTAATGCTTCTGATGTTTTCTGAGAATTTCTTACTACTGGTTTTCAGAAATATCCCCTGTGCTTTCTAGGAATTTTTCATTTGCTTTCTATGAATTCCTCCACTACTTTCTACCTTTCTTTTTTCCTCAGCACCTTCATCAAGGAATTGTCTCAACACTTCCCAGGAATTTTTCTTGTGCTCTCTAAGAATTTTCTGAGTGCTTTCTTGAATCCTTACTGTTTCTTTCTAGGAGGTTTTTCTCTATGGTCTCTAGGAATTTTACATGCTTCCTAGGAAAACTCCAACTGCTTTCTAGGAGTCTTACATACACTTCCTAGCAATTAATGCAGATGCTTCCTAAGAATTTTTCTTTTGCTTTCTACTAATACTCACAGTACTCTCTAGGAATTTCCCCCAGGACTTTTTGTGAATTTTACTGATTTCTTCTAGGAATTTCTCAATGTTGCTTCCTAGGAATTTCTTTTCTACTTCTTACAGAGCTTCTCCACTGCTGTCCAGGAATTTTCCAACTACTTTCTAGGAATCTACCTAAATAGACTCAAGGAATCCCATCCCTCACCCTCAAAATGCTTTTTAAGAGTGCTCCAGATCTTTCTAGGAAATTCCCCACAGCTTTTAGGGGATCTTGCTAATGCTTTCAAAGAATTTCCCTTCTACTTTCTAGGCACTTCAAGTTTTCTTTCTAGGAATCCGCATAATGCTTTATAGGAATTTTCCTTGTGCTTTCTAGGAATTTTCACACTACTACTCGTGACTTTCCTCTATACTTCCTAGAACTGTCACCATGGCTTCCTACGAATCTCCCCACCACTTTCTAGGGATCCTCCATGTGCTCTCTAGGAATTTCCCCCTGTTACTTTCTTCACTTTCTATCTCTGCTTTCAAGAATTTTCCAGCATTTTCTAGGAATGTCATAGTATTTGTCTGCAGATTTGTGTCACTTCCTAGGAATCCCCAGACCTAAAGCTTATGTTGAGTTACTGAAAGCTTTCTTGGAATATCTAACTTCTTTCTCAGAATTCCTGAATCAAAGCCTTTCTGGGACACCTCTGGTATTTTCTAGGGATTATTTGACCTATAGCTTTTCCAGCAACATGCCACAACTTTCCAGGAACTTTTAGAATTCAGAATCTTTCTTATAATCTTCTGGAGCTTTCTAGGAATTCCTGGGTCAACAACCTCTGTAGGAATTTCCCAACATTTCCCAGATGACACATAGAATTCCTTACAAAGCATATTATATTCTATATATCTATACTATATGCATGTATCTGTACTATAGATGTTAAAGATGCCTGTGTATATAATAGGCATACTATACATATACTTACACCATACATACATAAACATACAAACAGAGGATAATTGATACTCAATTGATACTCAATTGATACTCAATTCTAACAAAAAGGAGAAAGGGGAAACGTCCCTGTGCTAGAAACATTGCCAAAGAAATCCAAGAAAGACTTGCCCATCTGTAGTAGCAAGTATCTGAGCAGGAGAAATTTTCATTGACAAAAAATGCAAGAGATCCCTTCTGTGTATTCAAAACAAACAAACACCAAAATACTCCTTCTCATATTTATTAAACAAGAAAAGAAAAATCAGTAACTCTCTCCTTCATTTAGACAATATAAATTTGAGTTATTGGAAATACTGGCTGTAAGAGGCACTGCAGGCTGTATCTGTCCAACTCTGGCAATAGAAGTAAGTAAAAAAATGGCAAATAGTAGTCAATAGAGAAATTCTCTAGTTTAAAAAAATATTAAATGTTTCCTGTGCTGCTCTTCCCCTCCAACAATAAGTGTATGTGTTGCAAATTCATAGATGTCCTACAGCTATGTCTTCAATTTTCTCTACTCACAACCAGACCTAAAGACAGATTCCAAGAATTAAGAATCACCTTGTATGTCTCGTACCAAGCAAAGCAGGTAATCTGACATAATGTTTTCCATGGAAATATTTTATGTGCTTCACACTATTCTCTGTGCTTGTGAATAGGACATTATGATGGAACCCAAAGATCTTTGCTCAGCAGGTACTTCTCCTACTTACCTTATTTTTTTCATTTTCCTTTTGCACTTGCTGTAGGAAAAAAAAAAAACCCTTGGGAGCCGTCCATTTTACTAAAATTTCCACTCTTAGTTTTCCAGAGATATTTAGAACTTGATACAAGACACTTGAATTGTAAGTAAGGTATGCTGAAAAAGAAAAGTACCACTGTCTGCAGTGATAAAGCAGATACTGTTGCTATTGTGGAAAGAGAAATGTTTGCTAGGTAGTAGAAGAATAATATATAAGTTCAGTGGAGATTGAGTGGAGACTTCAGAAAAGAGCATATTTATATATTTCTGGGAATTAGTAGTAAAAACTACCTTTGAACTACCTTTTTTTCTTCTTTGGTTTTTTTTTGTTTTGTTTTTTGGTTTTGGTTTTTTTGTGAGTGATAGAGAAGAGAAGGAAGATCTAATACAGGTCAAAGTATAGCATTTCTGATATCATTTTGATCCAAAGTACTTCTGACATCAGAGATGTAGATCTACCAGAAAAGCAAATGGTTAGGAGAAGTCATTTGTCAGCCTGAGGTTGCAACATACAACTACTTTTGTTCAGTGTCTTGTGTCTTCTGATTGATTTGCTGTTTATTTTAATTGCAGCCATTTAGAGAAGTGATAAAACTTCATCACATATTCCAAGCAGGAGTTACAATCATTAGAAAAGAACAGCAGCAGTATCTCACGGTAGTTCTCTTATAGACTAATAGAAAGACCTTGATTAAAGTCTTAAGAATAGGTTTGATTATGGTCGTTGGAACTTGTGTTAGGCATGTGTGTGTGTTGTAGCCTCTTGAACTCTGAAAAGCCAAAAAATCAGACTTCACTGAAGTCTGACTTGGATTGATTCATCCTTATCCCAGGCAATAAAGCTTCAAAGAATGCATCCATATTTCTAAACTAGGAGTGGTCAGGGGTCTCTTAAATGCCCAAATATTTCTGTGTGAAATTGACTGTATGTAAAATGGGTATTTTCGTACTCAAACTGCTAGTCAGAAGCACAGTTAGTTACCTTCTAATGTGAAACCTAATTTGAATATATTGTTGAGGCAATGAGGCAAGGTAACTACATACCAAATCCAGTTTTTGTATACACCTTGCTGTCTCTCACTCTTTAGATACTTATCCCACAAAAAAAAAAAGTGATCTTGACAAAAGTCTCACACATACTAGCTCCTATTCTATGATCAGCCATTTAATTCACTTGAAGTTGTCTTCTTTAGTGCCCTCATTCAGGGGCTGCAAAGCTTATTAGCCATTACCTAAGTAAGGATAGTTCACAACAAAGATAACTCATCCACTAAGATATATAACTTAGAAATACTTGTTTGAACAACTTTCTTACAAGAGTCATGTCTACAGTGTAAGTGGACAAGGATTACTGAAAGAGGTACTTAGCAGAAAGAGTGGGAACAATCTCTCACAAAGAAAAATAGATTCCAATCCCTGAACAACAAAGAGAATAATCTGACATCTTATGGACAATGGACTGGAATTTTGATAGCACTGTATAGTAATATCCCTGCTGAAAAAGTACATAAAACTACATGATAGCTTCAAAGATGTGACAGCAACAATGTCAAAGATCTAGTTTCCATGTTGGTGCAGAAAGCACAGTATTATGGAAGGCAGAAACAGTTTTCAGGTCTTCCTTGTGCTAAAAATCTACTCTTACTTATGCCAACTGGATAAAGCTACTCAAGCAACATACACAATTTTGTTTATAAGCTCTCCTTACTCATGCAATTAGGTATACATCAATGCAAAAGAATTAGGACTAACATTTTCAGTGGAAATTGTGCTACTCAGAGAAAATGGAAAATCTTCTTTTATCTGCTCTCTTACATCCTCTGACTATAGAAAAGTATTTCCTTAAAATGGACTTACATTTCTAAAAATCCTATTATATAACAGCTAGAGATGTGCTAAGACAAAACTAACCAGCTTGTTTTCTGTTACAAATACTGGTGTAAAACACGCAAGAGAAGACAGAGGAACAAGCGGTTTTTAAAGTTTACAAGTCTGTTTACTCTGCAGAAATTTTTGTTTTGGACAGAATGATGTTTCTTCAGTACTAGGAATCAAACAGCTTAATCAGTGGTCTGAAGATAAGAACTATAAATGAAAATGAGTTTACAAGACAAACAAAAAAAAACAACAACAAAAAAGCAAAAAAACTCTGAAAGCAAAGCCTACTGAAGTTGAGGAGGAAACTCAGTATGGGATGGGGCTTGCACTTAGGACTACAATATCCAAATCATTTCAGTTTGGTACCACTCAGTTGCAGTTCAAGAGAGCAGAATTTAATCTAGCTGTCAATCACTGGGGGAAAAGACTGGAAAATGGAAAAAGAATGGAATGCTATTGCCTTATTCTATAATCCTCAAACACATAATTTCCTTGAAATAACACCATCTGAAATACCACAAATATGAGGCAGAGGACTCAATGATCTTAAGGGTCTTTTCCAGCCTAAATGATCGTATGAAAAGTATTTCACTGCTAATGGATGGTGGCAGGTCAAGCTGATTTGTTATGAAGCCTTTAAAGCCACACTCTGTTACCTGAATGTGTGCGCACTGACAGGAATGGTGGTGAACCACTTGGAGAGTTAAAGCTCACCCACTCTTTCACTATCCTGGATCTCAATAACCACAATGTACTTTCCTTTGATCTTAGTAAACACAATTCGATCCTATCAATTTACATTCCAAATCTTACTGCAAATAGTCTTTTCATACATTCTTCTACCCGTTCCCTATTTCTGTCATATAGAAGTATTAGCTGTATGTCTTCATTGCCAGAACTTCAGTCCTCATCCCATTCTGGTTCAGTGTCAGGAGAGTAAACTACTCTTCTCAGACCAACCTGTAAGGGCAGCAGCCACCAACTGTTCACTCAACTTTCAAATAAGCATATCGCTATTTCTTCCAGGTTGCACCTCAGGCTTGGCTAAAGCTCTCTATAACCAGTCACATAATTAGCTTATGGCTTTCACTCAAGACACTTCAAATTACTCTTTCCACAATACCTCTAAAAGTTCTGAAAACATATGCTAGAGACAATAAGACCACAGACTTTCAGGACAAGATCAACAGATGTACTTTTCTGTATTGCCTGAACATGTTGATGTCCCTCTGATCTCCATTTTTTTTTTTTTTAATATATACTGTCTGGGGCAGAGATAATTTTTGTTTTGGACTGTACATCACCTAATTTAAGTTTGAAATTCACAGATTACAGCTGTGGAGGGAATACCTGCTTTATTTCAAATATCACCTGCTGGATGGTTTTAACCACATCAAGTAATTTGTGCCATTTCAGAAAATTGACAAAATTATAAAATAGACTGTTATGTTAGTATCACAAAAATTTAGTGCGTTGTTAGTATCTTTTTATTACACATCCATGCTCCCATTTTGTATTTGGGACTAGATTGAAAGGTTTATTTCCAAACCAATTAATCCTGTGCTGTCATTTATAACCTGAAAACTTTTGGCCTCTGTCATAAATCATAATCTGCCTAAATAAATGTCAGAAGGATTAATATATATTGATATCAATAAAAAACTCATGCTGTTTTATTGATGGAAAACACCTTTAAATGCTTTTCCGATAGATTCTTTCAAATTCCTTCTAAACTCACAGCTGGTTTGCTTTGGGTTTTCCTTGAAAAAAAATGCAGAGGATTATTATAATCTACTGAAAGCTATGACAGTCTCAGGAGGTGACAAAAGTAAGACTTCCATAAGTTAATGAATAGCTGCACACTGTTAAAAATGTGCTAATGTAAAAGAGGAAAGAAATCGAGGTCTTTTGCCCATTGACTTTTACTGACAAGAGATCACAGTACACAAGGGGAAAAATCTACTTAAATGTTAAAAACCAGAATAAAGCTTTACTGTTACAGAATAAAATCGTTTTGTCTGCAGGGTTTGGTGGGCTATTTTCTTCTTAAGCCAGTTTGTTCATACGAAATCTATTTTCAGTGTCCTGCAAGAAATACCATTATTCCAAGATACAGGGCTCTGTTTGGAGGGGCGGAGTGTTCAAAGAAATAATGCAATTTGGAAATCACTAGTAAAGAATGTATAATGGTTCTTGAAACTTTCAAATCAGTGAAATATGTAGGACATTATGTTTGTAATTTTTTAATGTCCTCCAATATATGGAGGACATTAAAAAATTAACACCTAAGCATACTGCAATATATACTTCTAATGTATACTTCCTAGGGATCCGACCCAAGGAAACAAATTGCAAAAAAAAAAGATATTATGCTCTCACAGTGCCATCTTATGAGTGATGCACAAATGCTCTCCCTTGGCTTTGTTTTCTTCATGTTTTTCCTTCCACACAATCATGTGCCTTCATAACAGAAACTGCTATTCTTACTCAGTTGAGGAAACTTTTGTAGAGTATTTCTCAAGACAATCTGGGTCTGAACTGAACACAGGCTTATTACTAAAATTATTAAAAATTCCCTCAATTAAATGTTTTTAAGAAGTGTTTTAAAAAAGATACCTGTTTATTATTCAGAGAATAATTTGACAAATTTTACCAGCGTTTTACTAAAAGTTTATGACTAATTTCTAGAAATATCTATTTTTTTACATTCATTGCATTGATTTATTTTATTTTCTACATTGATCATATTTGCAGGGTCAGTATGAGTCTCACACTCTATTCCAAGAGCTGAATAGTGATAAAACCTTTCAACTTGCTATGAGAATTTTTTTAAAATGTTTTCCTTTCTTGTTCATTAATGTGTCTGTCATGTTTTCTGAACTGGAGAGCTTGTACACAAGACTTCCAATAACAACAACTGGGTTGATTAATGGTATAGGGACTTATCTAAAATTTTCATGATTAATCTCAATGTACTTGAACATTAATTAAATAATGTATTGCTCAAGTAATTTCTTCTTGTATTTCTTTGTTGGTCAAGTGGAACTAAATTGCATATTCTGAATCACCCTACTTGAAAATGTATCCAAAGGGACAGAAAGGAGTTTGGAGCTAGCATAGTAAGTACATTTTGCTCTGGACATGATTTTAATTTACATTGTATTGCTTTAATAGTTTCTTTCATGTTAGCTTTCTCTGCTGTCTTGGGTGAAAGATCTGAATATATGAGAATGATGCTCTCAATTGTTTTCCTGCAAAAGGTCAATTTTTCTGTTGTCTACTGATCTGAACTAAAAATACAATTCTTATTTTAATGGCATTTTAAACACATAGTCACTACAATGAATAAGTCAATAAAGAATTTAGCAGCATTCAGAAGACAATGTTAATAACAGGTTGAAAGTTTCATCATCTGTTGTCTGCATAACTGACAGCAAAATCTGATTTTCAGTAGTATTAAGTGTCCTTTACACTTTCTTTCCAGATTAAAGGGCATGTAAATATATTTACAGACATATTAAGGCCCCTTTAGCATGGTCTGAGTATAAAGAAAGGGTCTCTTCTCTTAAAAGAAAATCACGTTGATGTTTTTTGGCAAGCACAGATCATCCCATTGCACTGAGATGCTCAGAAGTTCAAAATGCAAGTAAAGCACTTCTGCAGAAGGCATACATGGAATTGATTCAGCTGTGGCATAAGGCTTTCCTGTGAACCTTGACAACAGTTGCCAGCAAAGCCTGAACCACTTTTCTGTCCACAGGATTCACTAATTCCCAGCTAATTGCTTCAGGCTTACTAATTAGCTAAATATTTCAGAATATCTCTCTTCAAATCCACAGCCAGGATCATTAACCAAAGCTGGTTAATATTCAAGGATCACCTCCTCCAAGCTCAAGAGTGATGCATTCCAACAAAAATGAAGTCAGACAAAAACGCCAGGTTGTATGCATGGATGAACAAGGAGCTCCTAGACCAACTGAAAAATTAAGAAGGAAGCTTACAGAGGGTGGAAGCAAGGACAGTCACCCTGGGAAGAATACAGAGAAATTGTCTGAGCAGCCAGGGATCAGATTAGGAAACCCTAACAAAATTAAGACTGGCCAGGGATGTCAAGGGCAAAAAGAAAAGTTTCTTTAGGTACTTTGGGGTTAAAAGGAGGACCAGGGAGAATGGGGACCCTCTCTGGAAGTAAACGGGAGACCTGTTTACCCAGGACATGGAGAAGGCTGAGGAAAAATTCAAGGCCAGGCTGGACGGGGCTCTGAGCAACCTGATCTAGTTGAAGATGTCCCTGCTGCTTGCAGAGGGATTGGACAAGATGGCCTTTAAAAGTCTCTTCCAACCAAAACTATTCTATAATTCCATTTTTACTTTTCTTTCCCTTTTCAACCACACAAATCAGGTAAATTCAATTAAAGCTCACCTAAAGTTTCCAGCACTTCCAGGCTAACAGAAGTATAGTACATTCTGTGTACTATAGAGGTGCTGTACTGAAGTCTTGGATTTTATGACTACTCATAGAAAAGCAAAGATACTTCACTATCTGCAAGTACAGTTTTCTATTAAAAATTATCAACTTGTTAACATTTTCAGCTCACTAATAAAGAGGTAAACACAGAGAGAGGTGAAAAAAGTTTGTACAGACATCAATATTCTCTCATGTGTTCTATTTTTCATTTCCTTCAATGAGAAAGGTGTAAGAAACTTCTAGAGACACACAATAATACATTAGTATTAGATTCTGCAATAATCTACACCTCTTCCAAGAGTATTTTGAAAGGTTTGTCTAGCATCACAAGGAATGGTGTTAACAGCTCTGAAGATACAATGGCCTACAATTTCACTCTATAATGTATATA
The DNA here is from genome assembly GCA_009806455.1 of Tetrax tetrax. Taxonomy (NCBI): domain Eukaryota; kingdom Metazoa; phylum Chordata; class Aves; order Otidiformes; family Otididae; genus Tetrax; species Tetrax tetrax. Next base: position 25,053 of record WHYT01014792.1, on the reverse strand, counting down.
ATGCAAAAAGTCATAGAAGTGAATATATTCAGACTTTGACAAATCTATAAAGCTGTAGAGAAAGGAAAAAAAAAAACAAAACAAAACAAACCCCACACCAAACCCCAAAACACATTGTCATTCAACAGCTTTAAAACATTTTTCATTATAAAAAAGCATTAAAAATCTTCAACTCAAATGTCATTTTCCATCTTAGCATATGGATTTAAGAGTTGGAAATCCACCAACATTATAGACAGACTTCTAAATCCTTTCAAAAGGCAAATGATCACCAAAAATACATTTCTGTGGATTAGAAGCATAGCAAATGCCAAGATTTGTCAAATTGATTGATGATTCTTTTTTTTTAAACTCTAATCTTACTCAGAAAAAGAGAAGGAAATATCTTGGAGATATGAAGAATTACATCAAAGCATCTGCTATACCAAATAGAGCCTAGGGAGGGTGGGAATATACCAAAAAGATCTCTCCAGCAAAACAGTACGTAGAAAAAAA
>WHYT01014792.1:4954-24538 GCA_009806455.1 Tetrax tetrax | reverse complement strand
AAAAAAAAAAAAAAAAAAAAACGAGGGGAAAAACCTAAAAAATTTACCAAAATAGAGGACTTCCCCAAAGGAATAGAAAACAAACAATTACAGCAGAACCTGGGCTATGTCCTAAGCCACATTTTATAATTTATATATAATGTAATGAGAAGTGAAGTATATCATTCCAGTGAAGTATGTTAGACAACTCTTCATAAAACAGAACGCAGGGGCTGGGAGACGGGGAGAGGGCAGGGGGAAGAAAAGAAGAAAAAATTCAACCTGATTAGAAAGAATAATAAATACTTTCAAGTTCCCTGTGAAAAAAACAAATATCTGTAATAAAACCAAAGTATTTCCTTTGTTGGTAAATTAAGCAGTCCTAGTAAACAAAGGTGTTGTTTCCCAATGTATTCTCATTTAGTCTGGGCATTGAAATATTTATATTTAGCATTCGCAAGTATACAATGGAGCCTTCCCCTTGCATAAACTGGAAAATACTGACTGGTCTGCTAGTTCACATGCACTGACATTCTGAACCATGAATTTTCCACTACCACATCTACATCTTCCTTTATTTCATACTTGTTATCTTAACATGCATCTCAGTTCAATAGAGCACATTCTCTAATCGGTGGTGGGGGAGGGAGAAAACCATCATTAATTCTAAAACTTTCTAAATCTTGAATATTTTGACATCATTATTCTTCATTGTTTCTCCGTTTTTCTTTCTTTTGTGAGGTTATTCCCACACTGCTCAGTTCATAACTCTTCTAGTTCCCTTTCCACAGCATCCATGTCATTCCAATGACCACTGCCTCTTTAAATTAACACCTTTATTGGCATCTGATTAATTTTTTAAAACATGGAAATAAATGATCCTTTATTGATCACATTTGTCCTTGCTTTCCTCTGTGAAACACGTCAATGTTAAATTTCCAAGACCTATGGCTTTTACATGCGATACTGATTTTGATACAATTTTGTTTGTTTTCATTGCTGTCAGATCTTAGAGTTAAACTAGATAATACATTTAATATAGTATTTATCATTTGTATTTGACAAATTATTTTAATCCTATCTGCTGATGTAAAATGTATGAATTGATAGATTGTTGCTCAATTAGTTTTCATTATTAAAAATTCTTCATATACTTAAAACCATTTACTTCATCTTTACATTGCACAGAAGCTGTATACTCAAACTTTTCCTTGTTGTGTACAACTGAGCAGCTCAGACACATGGACTTGTTAATTCTCTGCTAAAAAAATCTTGAAGATCTTCTAAGCCAGTGAACTGAAATGTTGCAAACTATCCCCATGAATAATTCTCACAATTTTGAAGTTTCTGGAGGAAAGGAGAGAGAAAAAAAAAGAGAGAGAGAGAAGGAAAAAAAGAGCATATCAACACTCACCTATTTGTTTACAAGAATATCTGTAAAGGTTCAAATAGCAGACCAATGCCCAGAGGATAGAGGGAGGAAATGAGGAAATTTTTTTAAATACCTGTGAAAGAAATTTTCGCCCCTATAAATACATATGAGTTCATTTTAAATATTTATCTTCCAGTAGTACTTCTCATAGGAAAAAAAAATATTCAAGTTATCAGAAAGTATTATTTATAAAAATAAAATTTAGACATCCAGTTCTGTAAAAATAAATGCCCAAATATCTGTATTTGTTCCAAAAGACATTTTTATATAGTGAATTAATTGGATACATAGCTGAGAGAAGACTGTCAAGCATAGTGGCGGAATATGTTACACAGTTTGGGAGAGGCGAAGGAGATTGCAGAAATATGCTTAACATTGCTGAATTTCATAAAGCTAGGTCAGATGTAGGAGCATTGTGCAACACTGGCAATAGGCTGGAAACTTTACCAGCCATTTCTAGTGAAGGCACACTAGTGAATACTTTGTAAACAGCACTCTACAACATTCATTAGGGACCATTATTGGTTCTAGGAGGTATCAATATACGCTGCTTGCATCGTTATTTTTACATAGACGACATGTCTAGATGTCTATTGTCTGTATTTTCATAGAGGAAAAACAGATATATTAAAATTTAGTCTCAGCTAGGCTTCTCAGTGTCACTTTAATGGTTGAGCAAATGATTTCCTTGCAAATCCTACAAACTGCAGAGAATGTGATCAGTTTTAGAAAAGGATTTTTGAGGCTACGCTGTTGGAGAGACAGAAATCTTATTATCCCAGTTCTTCTGCTCTCTCATAAGCAATGTTCAAAGATTCTTGTGGGAATAGAAGCTGCCATTTAGTGATGATTTCAGTTCCTACCTAGGTATATTTATTTTTCAGATAAATCGGTTTGAGGTTGAAGTGGTGGTTGCTTGGTTTTTTTCCCAAATTAAATTTTTAAAATTGCAAGAAAAACAGGAAAGTGGGCAGAATGTCAAAGCAAGGGGGAGCAGAATGACAACCGTTACAGCTAACCTGTAAACATAGTGGAATCTTTCATTGTCCATAATCTGTTACAGATTTAGCACTTCTTTGATGAGTGATTCATTTACAATATTTCACTACTTCTATTGGCGGGCAATTTATGTAAGGCTATGGTTTGATAACAGAGCAAGTCTGACTTTCAGAATCCTAGCATCAGATTGAAAATGATACAGTCACAAACATCTATCTGCTGTAAACTCCTTCTATTACTTTAAAGGGAGTTGTTTTGAGAGCTTGTGGGGATTTTTGTTTCTACTGTGACACACAGGGGTTGAGTCAGCAGCAATTTCATTAGTCAACACCACTCTAATCTTATCTGGGTTAGTTGGTCTTCCTTCAGTAACAGGACAGGCTGCAAGAGCTTTCTGACAGTATCCTGGGTGTTCCCACAGAAAACAGATCATGTGCTTGGAATTATCTGGGTCATATCTGAACTATTTTGAGATGTGAAAGTACACAAAAGCAGTACTGACAGCCTCAGAGCCTGAAGTGCATGGTGCTGTGCCCATTTCCGTCTCTAACTACAGAATTCAGACCAGTAAGCAATAGTAAGCGTATTCCCAACACAAATTTTTGCATCACTGTATATGTATTCCTAGCATAAATTTCCTACTTCATAGACTGTTGCGATTCTCATGAAGATAGAGTTACCCAAATCCTTTGGAGTAACAATATGTAGAGATACAAAAAGCAAACTGGGTATTTTTTCTCTCCTTCGAAAACATAGTTGTTTGGCTCTGGCTTTATTTATGCTATTATATATTTATTTGTTTTACTTTTGAAATTTCCTTATGATAATGTTTTCAGATCAGTTTCAGTTTCCTTCCTTTGCTACGTTTGGTGGTTTCTATATAATCTTGTTGACAGCGACAGGAAATATTTTTACTTTTTATTTAGAATATAAGCACTTTCACACTTCTGTTACTGTTCATATGGCCATTATTCCAGGCTAGCATGACAAAGAATTCACTGCTAATTTAAATTCTCCATCTTGAATTTTCAGCAGGACTGAGGAGAGCTATGTACATAAGTTCTGTTGAATGTTCTGTTAAGCTTTTTACTCATTATGTAGGTCCTTTCTTATTTCCATGATCTCTCTAAATTGAGAAATTGCTCAAGTCTTTGGTCCCTCACCCATATTTAGACTCCTTTAGATTTTCTTCTTTGGTAGAGACTGATATAAGTCCCCAAACTATCACTTCTCAATTACTTTTAACAATATTTCTGTCCTATAAAATGCTGCATTTGAATATTAGCAGATAGAAGACATCACATATGCCTAAGGCTAGACAGAATGCATACCTGGATACGAGATTCAAAAAATGATGCTGTGCTTTACAAATGCATTTAATTTGAATGCTGAAGACTTACTAAAGCAGACATGCGAAATACATACATATTTAAGTGTTATGTGTTATAGTCACACAATATTTTTTATTTATCTGTATAATCTTTTATTTGTATATACAGTCTAAAACACATCTGTATTTGCAAAACCACTTAGTTAAGGATGAAGTCCCAGATCCTTTTAGTCTGGTTGTCTACAGAATAGTTTTGTATGGCTACAAGTATCTGGGTGGTATCTTATTACCACCCAGATTTCCTCCTGCATTGTGTTGCTTTCAATTATTTTAACCATCACTTTATTTTTCAAAATACACATTTGAATGAATATTTTTAAAATATGAAGTTTGATCTTGTGAGGTAAACTTAACTATTCTAGTAAATCCTTTCCAGTTCACTTTTACAAGGCGAACACAATTAATACCTTCTTATGGCAGCAAGTACCCACCTGACCTCCCCTACAAATGTCACAGTAGTTGACTGGGAATCATCTTTCTAAGAATGGCTTTACAGTGACTAACACTAGTTATTTTACTTATATTATTTTACTTATGGGCAGAGTGATATCTACTATGAAGGTGTCTAATTCTTAGCCGATCAAGTGGGAAAATATACAGTCCTAGTCAAAAGAATTTTGCTCATCCCTTTTAATTTATTTTAATGTCATACAACATTTTAAGACACAAGAAGCGGTCATTCAAAAATATTTATTGGCTTATTAAAGCAGACTGCATTGGCTCCTGCTGTATCAAGCTTATATCCAATAAAAATACACAGTTAATCATATTTTATACTGTAGCCTAATATGATTATACAAACCAATCTTGGAAGATACTGTGGAGATCATAGTAAGATCATTTGTGAGGAATACTCAGTTCTATGTACTCCTTTAGGTTACACATGCAATAGTGGAATGTCAGAAGAGAATGATTTTTTAAGCATATACTCTCTTAATACAGCTAGACTTGAAAAGACATTGAAAGAGACGTTCCTATCATGGTATCAGGAATACTTTAAATCTTCAACAGTTACAATGCTATCTCACAGTGGGACAAAATAGCCCAGTAAGAAACAGTGAGTACACAACTGCAAGAAAAGCATTATTGCAAATAGAAAAATTCTTAACCCCCCCCCCCTCCCCAAAATCATACTTACTGTTTAGAAACTGTTAAACTAGTCCTTTTTAAAACTGGATATTCGTAAAGAATTGTAATAATTTTCACTCTAAGGCCTGGTTCACCTTTACTTTGGTTGCTATAGAAAATCTGGGACTCAATAATTGGATACTGTGCTATGAAAAATTAGAGAATCTACAGAAGCTCATTGAGACATCCAAATTCCTTAGGCAGCCTTGAAAACCTTGGCTTAAAACCATAATTACTCGCTGTATCAGAAGACTTCTAGAATGTGTAAGTCAAAATGATTTTTAGTGAGATATTTCAAGACCAGAGCGAATAACCCAAGTAACCAAAGTAACCTGATCTGATTTGACAGTTGCCCTTGCTTTGAGTGAGAATTTGCTCATTAGAGACCTTCTGAGGATCCTTCCAACCTGAATTATTCTCTGAATTTATATAAATTGTTCCTGAATACTCCTGTTGAAAAATGTGCAGACAGACAATGTTTAAGTAAGGCTGAGTACAATACTTCACAGTGACAAACTAGGTTACAATCCAGATCATGGTTTTTTTCAAGAGAGTCAATTTACCTTGTGATACAATCTGCTGCTGTTAATAGGAGAGCATTTGTGAAATAGAGCTACAGGACCTCAGAGACCTACACCAAGTTTACTTCAACAACAGATCACTACTTAATCTGAATTAATCTGACAGACAAGTCAGATTAGGCAGATTTTTGCTTACACTGTTAACTTTCAGATTTTAGAAAAAGCATTAATGATTTCATTGGCATACATCCATGTTTGAGGGGCAAGATCTTCAAAGAAATGTACCTTCCCATAATTGCAAAAGAATGCACATCTACCCTCACCAAGTCAGTGTACATGAGAAAGTGAAGAAAAATTAAAATGCTTGACTTAGCTTCGTAACTGACAGCGGACTTCAGTTCAGCCACAAGATAAGAACAACACAGTAAACATCAGAGCTTTTTGATCTTTCATTAAGCTATTACCATGAACTAGTTCAAGGTGTCTACATTTGTTTTTAAAGATTGTTTAAGACCATCAGGACTGTCTCTTAAATCAAAACTATTCTGAAAAGCTCAGTTGAGAGAAGATATGATACTACATGGCATTGAGGTGTGGTTTCATGAACTATGGATATAGCTGGAGCAAAAAGAGTGCAAGAGTACGTGAAGATATAATATCAAATATCTTATCAGATTTCTTGGTAGAAATTGGAAAGCGTATAGCAGGGGTATTATTAATAGAAAATGGGCAAAAAGAATAAATCTCTCAAGCAACTGAGAATATATTCCAAGCTGGTTTGTCAATTTAGTTCCCATAAGTTATGCGGAAGCCAATGACTAAGTTTTTAAGAATTTCTGCTAGGACACAAAAGGTTCATGTTGTGCCTTTTGTACGTAATCAGAGCTCCAGTCTATCTGAAACTGTTTTCAATGCCTATAGTACTCAGTGTGGTGTTTTGCAATGGCAAAACAATGAACCAAGTATGCTGTCTCAGGGTTACCACTTTTGTGGACTTTGTCCTTACGAATAATAGATATGGAGTGGTAACTCAAGCACTGCTTCACTTTCTTAATGAACTTCAACCTCCAGCAGTCACATCCATACCAATTCTGCTTCTACCTCCTGTCCTTTTCTTTCCATTCAAGTAGTAATTAATTCTATAGGTAATAGAGGCTCTTTTTTCAACATGTACCAAGATCTTAATACAGGCAATTGGCCAGACCTTCAGTATAACTTCATTGACTGTTAATGATTTACAACAGATGAGAATTTGTCTTCAAAAAGTATATTACTAATTAACTTATGAAGAGTTGGCTGCTTGCAGTATTTAATATAATTCTTGAATGTTCCTAGGTGTGCATCTGAATTTCAATGAAACTTGTACCAATAGATAGATATTGACATTCTCATGAATATCAAATGAGTTCATTAGCACTTGCCCTGCAATAATGAATACTTTCTGAATTTATAATTGAGTGGTCTTCAAATGAAATTGCTGGCCGTGTATCTTTGGCTCCAATTACTTTTCATCAAATTTCAAACTTTTCCGCCTTTTCTGTTTTCTGTGTGTGAAATGGACTTCGAAAATTGGAGAGGAAAAAAAAAAAAGTTAGCAGAGAGAGAAGAGAAGCAAGAATGTCATACACCACAAACCTGCTTTACTGCACTGAGAGTTTGACCAAGTTAAGAATATAGCACATATGGGGACAAGATTCAGGTCTGTGAAGGGTCTATCAAGAAAGATGGATGTTTTGCATTTTGCTGAATAAAGTCTTTTGCTTAATAATTAAAAAGGAACTGCAATGCCTTTTGCTGAAGGGCAAAGGTTAGAAGTATACTTTAGTTTTGCAAAAGTGTTTGATTCATGCAGCACTGACTTTGCAGGCTCTGGCAACATACCTTAAGCTCTTCTCTGCCTATATCTCATGCCAGCCCCTCCCACAGCATCCTTTAGTCATGGTTTGGCAGCTGGTTTACAACAGTTTTGCACACACACAGTTTCCCCTCAGCTTAAAATAGGTCACAGCCAGATCATCTTCAATACTGCTAACATTTACACTGCTTGCAAAATTGCAGTGAGGAAAAATGAGAGGTAAGATGGAGGCTGAAAGGGAAATACAGAACAGCAGCAACAAAGAGCTGTTCTTCTCAACTAAATAATAATGTATCTGAAAGCATGCATTATCGATTTGAAGGAACCAAAGAGAGTTGTGATACTGAAGGACAAAGACAGGAGCCTACAGCAGTTAAATGTAATCAGACCTTGAAAGTGAACTTTAGCAGTGAGAGCGAGAGGGCATAAAGGATTGTAGAGACTCAAGAGAACAACATTCTTTATTCTTCTCAGATAAATGCTACCTTATTTAAAAAAAAAAAAAAAAAAAAAAAAAAAAAAAGTAGGTAGCATGCAAGAGTAAGAAAGGATCAAATAAAGCCTAGGTTCCTACTGATGGTTGAATTTTCTGATGTCAAATAAAGAACACTCTTGGAATGAAAATTCTTAGTTATGCCATTAACTAAGAGTCCTTACATAGAAAATACCTAGAATCCAGTAAGGTTAAATTGGTTTTATGGGAGACTGATCATGTCTTTTCCTTTATCCAGAGTTTCAGTGTGTTGGTGTCCCATTGACGTCAACAAGGCTAGAACACATGCTACAAATTTAAAAACAAAATTAAAAAAAAAAGTCTGGGATGCAGGAGGCAGACATGCAAACTGATTATTGCAGCATACATGCAATTAAAACTGGTTTCAGATCTAACTATCCTGTATTGTGTTTCCATACATATATATGTAAAAATGGTAACACTGAGACCTGTGTAACTCTTTTATGCTCATGCTTGTGAGGCTTTAATAGAATTAATTATCTTGAAACAGAGAAGTGTGCATGACCTCAAAACCTATGTACTGGGAGAATCTTCTACTTAGGCAATGAGATAAAAGATTGAAGGAGACCCTCTCCACTGTGTTAGAGGAATTCTGGTTTTGAAATGTCATTGGGAGGAAGAGTAACATAAGGATGGGAAAAGTATGAGATACTAACTCCGTTTCGGTAGCAGGAAAGGAAGAATTTACAATTTCTTTTTGCACATGATGCCATTTCCAGACTATTCTAACCTCAAAACAAGATTTATATGAGCAGGTGAATGAGTAGACCTCTTTCATCCTAGTCTTTTTCTTTTTGCAATTGGACATATGAATGACACTAACAAGTACAGAATAATGAAAATCAAACCTAAGGTACTCTAAGTGATCCATTCAGGTTTCAAAAGCAAATATAAACATGCAGATGTGAAAGAAGAGCTATTATTGTTTAAAGGGAAAAGTATGACTTATAATTCTGTCATGTGATTCGTTCAGAAACATAAAAAGTCCTCCTCACATGCTACCTTCTTAATGCTAACCTCTTGACTTCCTATTGCCTTTTTTTTTTATTTTACATAAGTAGATTTATATGGACATTAATATAAGTTGTAAAAACTTGGGGAAAAAAACATTGAAACCTATAGGATTTTACGTGTGAACATATAAACTTTTGCTACCTCCTTCTCATTTTCATCACAACCAAGTTTGTGTATGTGACTAATTTCAACACAAAGTGATGGAATATCACTTTTTACTTTCTCTAGTGGAGGTTATTTTAACAACTCTAAGCATCAAAAGGGATTACTTTTCTCCAGCACGGCCAGGAGATATCCTGTTAAGTAATAGGAAGCAGAACCCAGATTACCTTTGTAAACTGGATTTTCAAAAAGTAAAATCCTTTTGTACCACTCACATAGCTTGAACAATCCTTAAATGCACAGAGACCTCATAGGAGGAGAAGTTCCCGGCTGCAGCCTCTCATTGTAAGGAAGAATGCTGAGATATGCATATGTTGTGAGTCTGCTTTCATCTTGGCTTAGAATCAACTAAAAGCTTAATGCTAATGTGAGAAATCAGGGTTGCTAAGGAAAGTGCTAATTATTCCCAAATTCAGCACCTGGGTATGGAGAACCCTAGTCCTGTCTTGTATATTCATTCAATTCTAGTGATAAGAAACAATCTTATACAGGGCAAAATCTGCCTCATATATAGGCAGCGTATAAACAAATACCCATCTGAATTCAGGGAGCCATTTGCTTAGAACGGCTGCTGGTTGAGGATAGTATTTGAAAAAAAGGTAGTATTTCCATGCTGAAAGACACCCCACGTTTAAGAGGATGGTTCTAACAGGAAAGCAGCCTGTGGGGAGAGGAGGTAGGGAAAATTGGGATTAAAGTTAAGCCTGGGAAAAAAGGAAGTGTGAGGAGTGGGAAGGTTTTTTTAAGATTTGGTGTTATTTCTCATTATCATACTCCAATTTGTTTGGTAATAAATTAAACTAATTTCCTCAAGACGAGTCCATTTTGCCCATGCCAGTAACTGATGAGTGATCTCCCTGTCCTTATCTCAACCCACGAGCCTTTTGCTGCATTTTCTCTCCCCTATGCATCTGAGGATTGGGAGTGACAGAGTGGTTTGGGTGGGCACCTGGCATTCAGCCATGGTAAACCCACCAGAGTGACTAAAATGTTCTTTGCATCTATTTTTCCTGGACAATTGTTGATTTAAGTAGGTAAACACCTACTTGTGCTACACACAATTGAACTGCTTCCTACCTATCTGTGAAACAGCTACTGTTTTCTGCTTATTTTCATGTCACAAAACCTATGGCAGCCATAGCAACCTAAAACTAAAGATATAATTGTAAAATCTAGAAATATCACAGAGGGCCAGACAAACAGAAGCGTTCTAATAATGTAAAGAATTTCCAAATTGACATTCACATATCTTGGCTAAGATCACTTTTAAATCGATGAATCCAGCTTTTATATGCTGTCTGAATGTCAGGGCTTTGGAGTGCCATGTTTCACTTGAAACATGTCATTTCACACTAGGAGAGGGATATTTTTCATAGTTATGCATAAAAGATGTCTTTTTCCATGGTAGTTTATGAAAGAGATTAAGGTTGTCTTAACTTTTCTGCATAATCACTTGGTAGTGCTTTTCCACGCTACTGTGGTAATGAAACAAGATGCACAACAATGGGAGAGCAGTTTTCACACTGCTGCCATCCACAGAAGAGTATTATTACTTGTTGCCTTAATTAGCAGTTCTTGTAATACCAGATTTAGCAGACATGAGGCACAGATTTCGTTAGCTCATTTAGATGATTGATTTAGTTTATTGATAAATGGCAACTATCTCTTCTGGTGGGTTTTTTTGAAGCCCACCATCCCCTTGGAAAGAAGTATCAGCAATTCTTTTTCCACTAGTGAGCTCAAATGTAATTCTATCATAGTAGCTGTCATGGTAGCAAAGGAGTGGGATGTTGACAGGCCTGTACCCTGAGAATATTATACTTAAAGTATATCCTAAAACGATATTCAAATGAATAAAAAAGAGCTAGAGAGAGAACACATGGTGTTCACAGTGTGATACTTCATAAAGAATATCTAAAAACTAGCTGTTATTATTTAGTAGTACCTAACAGTACACCTAGTGTAGGTGCCATTATTAATACTCTGATCACTCTAATTTTGCAAATTTGAGCCTGAGCATAACTGAAGAATAATCCTAAAAAAAAAAAAAAATTTAAAAAAAATCATTCAGTCTAAAAAAAAATACATACAAGACTAAAAGTAACTGCATAAAGGTATAAAGGTATAAAGATGAGGTGTTAAGTTGGTAAAAGACATCTGTGAATACAGAACAAGCCCTGTGTCAGTGTGGTAAGCAGTATTTTGCAATTTAGCGACCTTTCAATGTAACATCTGTACTGCCTACAGTCTTACCAAAACAGACACAAAGATGCCACAACAGAAACAGAAGGGGAGTTGGTGGAAGATGACAGCCAAACAGCCTTTGCTCTCTGCAGTGGGCACATAGTCATGCCTACTATATGATAGTGGAATTATTGTTAAGTGAAGTAACCAGAACCTTGGCAGAGAACTGAGGAGCTAAAACAAGGATATCTGTATAATTAAGCCTAAGGGGACACTTGCTTTGTTAAGTCTTCAGAGTACGCCCTCAGACAATATTATGTTGCACATTTGCAACAGAAAACTTTGAGCAAGAAAAAGGAAACATTTTCTTTTTATTTGCTGAATATCTTGTATTGCATGCAGTCTCTTCGTTAAAAATTCATAGATCTTTGCCACTCAAAATTCTCAAGCAGTCCTACTTTCAACACATTTGATATTCGGTTGGCCTTATTCTTAAAAGCAACCAGTAGAATTCCACTCAATAACCTATCCTGCGCTAAGGGGTTTTGCAAGCAAAACAGCTTTCTGAATCCTGGGTTACCATCATTTACAATTCAAAATGAAAAATTTCTGCCAAAATTAGCTAGCTGTTAATTATATTTCAACAAATGGGACTCCAGAGGGTGTGGAGAAAGAAAGGAAGAGTATGAAGATAATTATTTGCATTTTAATTATTTATGCAATGTCACAGAAATACATAGAAAGGAAAAAAAAAACCCACAGAAAAAAAAAGATTGGCCTACACCCTGAGGTTCTTACAGTCTCCAGAATTTAAGAGCACTTGACTGTGGCATTTCACAGCATCTTGTGACTGTAGTGAAAAGTGAAGCGGAAAGTCAATGAACAGCTGAGAGATATTGTTATCATTTGTAAGAAAATCTAAATTCACATTAAAAAATTTTTGGGGAAGAACCAATAATTTTCATGGATTTCAACCAGTCTTGACTCAGCACTTATTTTCTAATTACTTTTTTTTTTTAAAAGACTGATACCTTTGATTTTGATTGTTTTTAAAATGAACCTTTAGACTTTTTTTTTTTTAAATAATGGGCTTCATTTACAAATTGACCTGTACTTCCAAAAAAAGAAAAAATATCACCCCAAAACATTTCTCTTTAGATGGGAAAGACACGTTTCCAGTTGACTTTTAGCTGACAGGTTTTCTTCAACTGAAGAGGAGGGGGAGGAACAAAAATATACACACACACAACCATGCTGTTATAGTTCACTCAAGATTTTCCTTCATTTTCCAGTTCAGTTGGTCAGCTGAGGAAACCATTATTCACCCAAATCTATTTAGCAGCTAAATTGTTCTTTATTGACATGAAGATTACTACAGTACTGTTTCTATTTTACCTATAGAGAACCAAATTAGTATTTTACTCTCCTTTCAACTGGCATACCATATAATTCATATGATTTGGTAATTCAGTGGCTTTAAGTTGTCTGATCAAGTGGCTCCTTGAGAGGGTAAAGACAATAAAGTTTAGAAATTTTAATGAGTAGACTTCAAATAGAGTTATATCTTATAACTAAATTAAAGCTAGCATTGCTCATTCTACAGATTTTAAGATAGTCATGTAACTAAAGTTTTCTTGAAATTACACAGTGAATTCCTGGTGATGGGTTAAAAATTCACCTCCAAAAAACCCATAGTCGACTATTCTGAATTAGGGTTTCTTGCTATGATTTTTGTTATTCAAATAGCAATAGATAAAAATCTTCTATTTTATGAAGTGTAAGGAAGTCTACATACTAAGAACCAAGAACAACTTTTCTATGTAGCCATTTCTTCACGTACGCAGGTCATACTGACGCAACAAATTCAAAACCCATTAGCGGTGAGCTGATCATAACATTTTCTGTGCTTATTTACTCCAGTAATTGTTAACAATTTGTTTTACATTAAAAAGTAAGACTATCAGTACTTTTTGCAGACAAAACATTAGAGATGTTTGTACTATAATTTCTATCAAGATATATTAGCCTTTTCGTAATTCCAAGTTGCATCCAGTAGCCATTATGGCTCTAGGGTTGGCCTGTACAGCAATGCGCTTTGTCCTACACACAGGATTGCTTTGTAGCAGTGCAGAGTGCAGGAATGGAAGAAAGGTACTGAGGCTGCCTGCTAACTATACGCATCAGGAGCCTGTTGCAGCACTTAACAGAACATGTACCATCTCCTTTAAACAATGCTAATTAGTCTTAGTGATTCACTTCAGTGCTAAGAGGTTAAATATGTTATGATTTTCATTTCACCTCGTGCAGAAACTACCAGCTTATTGTTATATCATAATATAGTCTCAACCTTTTTCAAGATTCTCATAAATCCACGTTATCAAAATTTGTCTTCATAGTCCATAATTCAATTCTGCATTTTCTATTCATGTATATAAAATATTTACACAGTTTTGTTTTTATACATAGGTATATATATTTTTTGTATATAGACACACACATGCTGTCTTTTGTAATGCTATTGCCACTTTGTTGTCTCCTTAAGAGAAGTGCTAAATAAAATAAAGTTGATGTCAAATTCTATACACAGGTGTAAGACAGGTTGGTTTTCCTGGAGCAGACTGAAAGCCATAGAATCAAGGTTAGAAGAAGAAATGTTAACGAACGCAGCACAAAGCTAACATGGCCACACGACTTCAAGTCAAATCAAGATGCTAGCTGCTACACAAGACTAGCTTACTTCCACTCCACCATTTGATCATTGGTTCCTAAATGTTTAGAATTCTCTGCTATTTCTGAATGTACTTGTTATTTGCAGAATAATCTCTATAATAATACAGAGATTCTAAATTCCTGTGCTGTCACTTCCTAATAGATTAGTGTATCTGATATTCAAAGTTTGAACTATACTCGCTAGCTTTAATTGTATTGACAATATTGCAGACTGTGAATTGCTCTGGTTGGAAGCTGACTATATTTTCCCCCCATCAATTAGCATTTATTGTGGTGCTTCCCTGAGCCAATCTTGAACAGTTGGTGGTTTATGACCTAGGCAGTTTGTTCTGTTGCTTATGACCTAGGCAGTTTGTTCTGTTACATTTCTTAAACACACCAATAGAAGGCAAAGAAATATGATTCACTCTCTAAAGGAAGTCTCCTGAGTGATATAAAATATATTGTAGCTCCTACAACAAACTGCAAATCCAACAATTTAAAATTTTTAAAGAAATTTGGAAAAGATAATTTACTATCAAACAGGTGGCTAAAGACCCTCCTCAACAGTATCACAATATAAAATAACACTGAAAACACTCAACATCGATCTAAAAGAGGTGGTTGTCAAGATTTTTAGAACTTGGTGCAAATCCAAACCCCTTCTTCAGAACTGTGCATTTTTAAATTGTATTCATTGCATACAGCACATATGGTCAAGTCCTTGAGTATCTAATTTTGCAGAAATTAAAAACATACCAGTTTTGAACTGATACTGCATTTATCTAGACAGTTTAATCTATATAGGAATTTATATCACCTTAGCACATATATTTGTGCTGAAAATTCTGTACCTATTATCATTATACACAGGCAGTATTCTCAGGTGGGCCAGTGACATACGGGAGATGTGTGCAATGACAGTCTCCTTGTCTGTAGCAATAATGTATAATGTATGACCACCAATGTGCTGCATAAGTGTCAGACAGTGGAAGTATTGATACGGTTAAAGCCAAACAAGCGTTTGGGTCCAGGTCCTTCAGGAAACACCTAACCTCTTTAAAAAGCTGAATCAAACTGTACATGGTGAATTTCAGACAAGATTGCTGTTATACTGAATACTAATTCATACAAATAGTTTAGCAGCCCTGTGTAAGAGAGTATGGGAGATGCTGATTGTGAACTTGACTAAAGTCAAAGGAGAAATGATCTTTAAGGCCAATGTCATCAAGCAGAGCTAGTAGTAGCTTGCACTTTCTCTTAAGCAAGCACAAACCAGGGCAAGGAAATTAAATGTGACTGCTAAAGAACTTTCCAGAATAAGTCATCATAAACAACTGTATTTTGCTGTTCAGAATGGAGCACAAAATGCATTGCACATACTTTGAAGCTTTGGCTTTACTAACTTACAGATTTTTAGCAAGAGAAACTAGGTAGTTAGGCATCTATTAGTGAAGCTTATGACAGCATCACACAAAAGATGAGCCTCAGCCCTGCTAAGTTTTACTTCTGAGTTACTGTGTCTTATTATTAGGCAAGGTGAATTTGGGTGACGCTAACAAACTGAGATTTCTATCTGCAGTGGTAACAAATCTAGTAAAGGCTGGTGCAGGCATGCAGTCTCACAATAAGCATATTACAGATGTTTTGGGGTTTTTTTTTTGAGAAACATGGAAATGAGGAATGTTGCCTTCCGAGATGCAAAGGCCAGTGTTGAAAGAATGGTATTACTATACAAGGTTGTAATGAAAACTAGTTCAACAAGTACAAAATAGTGCTCCTCTGGCAAGAAGTAGATGTCAAGAAATGTTCTTTATTGTTTCAACTCTGAAAGAAATCCAAAATTGGGAATAGAATTTTTCACAAAAGCAAATATGGATGACTATCATAGAACAATAGAATGGTTTTGGTTGGAAGCAACCTTAAAGATCATCTAGTTCCAAACCCCTGCGGTGGGAAGGGACATCTTTCACTAGAACAAGTCTCTCAAAGTCCCATCCAATCTGACTCTGAATGCTTCCAGGGATGGGGAATCCACAGCTGCTCTGGGTAAACATGTTCCAGTGCCTCACAAGCCCCACAGTAAATGCCTTCTGCCTGTCTAATCTAAATCTACATTCTTCCAGTTTAAAGCCATTACCCCCTTGTCCTACCACTACATGTCCTTGCAACAGGCTCTCCAGTTTTTTTTGTAGGCTCCATTTAGGTACTGGAAGGCTGCTATAAGGTCTCCCTGGAGCCTTCTCTTCTCCAGGCTGAACAGCCCCAACTCTCTCAGCCTGTCCCCACAGGAGAGGTGTTCCAGCTCTCTGATCACCTCTGTGGCCCTCCTCTGTACCTTCTCCAACAGTTCTTCTTATGCTGGGGGCTCCAGAACTGGACGCAGTGTTCCAGATGGGGTCTCACCAGAGCAGGGTAGATGGGCACAGGGGCAAAATCACCTCCCTCAACCTGCTGGCCACGCTTCTTTTGATGCAGCCCAGGAACTGGTTGGCTTTCTGAGCTGCAAGCGCACATTAATGGCTCATGTTGAGCTTCTCGTCCACCAGTACCCCCAAGTCTTCCTCCTCAAGGCTGCTCTCAATCCATTCTCTGCCCAGCCTGTATTTGTGCTTGGGATTGCCCTGACCCACATGCAGGACCTTGCACTTGGCCTTGTTGAGCCTCATGAGGTTTCCATGGGCCCACCTCTCCAGCCTGTCAAGGTCCCTGTGGATGGCATGCCTTCCCTCCAGCCTGTCAACCACACCACACAACTTGGTGTTGTACCTAGACAGGAAGATGCTTCTCTTTGAAAACTCTGCCCTGAAAATCTGCATGGAAAAAGTTTCTCAGAGATTCCAGTACATGATGCGTACATAAACAGACAGAACCCATGCAGATTGTGCTTAGTTTAAACTATAGAGATGACCATACCTATTAGAAAGGAAACTTACAGATACATTTCATGAAAGCCATCCACATAGGAAGTATTTACAGAAAATAACATTTCTTACCTTGAAATGTATAAAAAGGAAAAATATCATGGTATTGGTTTAAAAATTTTAACTTTTTTTTTTTAAAAAAACAGATTTATTTATTTTTACAGTTACTAAGTCTTCAGCTTACAATTTCGAAATTGTCTCTGAAATCATGAAGGCTAATTTTTTTTTTTTTTAATGGAAAGTAAAGTTCTCAAGTCATCCCATTGCTCTGGGACCTGAAGAGTTAAGAAAAGCAGCCCGTAATTGTGAGTTTCATAAAAGAATTGTCAATGCCAATCATGTTAGTAAGAGAAAAAATTAAGGAAAGGCCCACAGGGAGTGAGAAGCCAAGAATGTAATAGAGAAAACAAAAGCAAAAACATCATCAGGTAAAGAATCTTACATAACTTATGGCAGTCTGACTTTAATAGCATTATTTGAAGAGACAATAAAGATTATTGGTTTTACGCCTCAACCCATAAAAGCACTTAAATATATACAGGCCTTCTAGCACACTTGAGTAGCCCCACTGAAATGATGTGTCTCTGACTTCTGGTTATCAGCTCTTTAATTTTTAGATATTATTATGTACTAACATCTACCTCAATTCCATTAAAACTTACAAAACTTTACAAGTATATGCCTTCTTTTTCAAGCGCAAAGGAAGTGAAGAGTCTTGCTAAATCTTGAAGATTTAGATCCCACTTTATACTCAGTGAGTATAAAAATTGTGTGGTAGTCTTCGGCAATGGCATTATGTGAATAGAGTAAGAGCAGCCTCCGAATCCAGCACTAATAATCACGCAATGAAAACACATCAGCCTCTGCTGCTGAGTATTCCACATTGTGTGTATGGCAGGGGCAGGAAGGGCACAGTCTGCTTCTACAGCCTTCCTACCCTTATTCCTAATATAAAAGGAATAAATATGTGCCCATGCGTTTCTCCTCATTATAGAATAAACATTCTACAGCATGGTTTTCTTGCTAACACACCACTTAACGTGCTTCCACAGGGCATTAACCAGCTACGTTCAGTACACATAGTGAATTCACTGGAACAGATTATTACCGTATTAATTTTTTTATTGTCCTTACCCTAGTCCCAAAACAGCAGTTTTGTTTGCAAGGGCTAACATGTCTTCAGAGTATACTTCATTTGCTCACTGTTTCCTATCATCTGTTCAAACACACTGTCCTTTTCCCCTATGCCTTACTTCTGCCATCCTGGCTCAGTGCAATTCTAACATAGCCTCAAGAGGACAGGAGGGGAAAAGTGAGACACAACCTCAACTAGGACACAAGCAATTTTTAAATCATTCTGTTAAGACCTGTTTAAAATACGTACAAGAACCACGGCCTAAGGAGCAACCTGGTCCTGAAGGAAATAACACTTTTTGAAATGGCCACGTGGCCATCGTATTCATTATCTACAAGGGAGTTTCCCAATTCCATAGAAAAGGTGGAGGCTTCACCCCTTGAGTTAGTATTGATCTGTCTCCAGACCTATCAAATATGTGAGAGCAATGTGGACAATTTCATTTTCTTTATGTCTTTCATCATCATTAGCATGGTACTGGTCTGACTGCAGTTAAGATCTGTTTTACTAGAAGGTCATCTTGTAACAGAGACTGAAAGAAACAAAACTAACCCAAACCTACAAGTCGTCTATGAGATTTCTTGCTTTGGCTGGAAGCTCTCTCTCCATTAATGTGAAATTGTTATTCTCAAAGGCATCTGTTCTTTTCAGACAGTATTTACTTTTACTGCATCATAAGCCACCAGAAATGTCAGACTCATTCATGATCTTCCATTACGTTTGGCTTACATAGTGCCACCTTTGCACCAAGAGGTCTCTAATACAGAATCTACATGCTATTACTTACTCAAGTCTAAGAACATATTACTACATTTTTCACATACTTTTAACTTTATTCTTGCCTGATGCCTTCATTTTATATTTTTTTATGCCACTCTCTCTGGTAACACAAAGATTCTTTTTAATCTCATTCTTCTAATTCTATGAGGGTTTCTTCTCTTCTGCAGCAGTACAGCACCAGGTTTTGAGAACTCAGTAATTTCTCTGCTACTTTAATGAATTCTAAGTTGCTCCAGGGTGATTTTTTTTTTTTTCTTGTGGTGCATGCCATGGTTAATTCCTGTAATTGTTCTCTTTCTTGTATTATTTATACTCTCACATTGCAGTGCTGCAATTCTAATAACACTTAAATTAGATCACTATGGGTCACTGGTACACCTGCTAAACCGAAAGCTTCAGGACAAAGACTGGAAACTAAATGGGGACTCTTAGATCTTGCTGTCAGTTATAAAATTTGAAACTAGAATCTATCATCTTACCAGAAGGTAATTTCCAACATTAACATAACTTTTTTTCCTTTTTGCTCTTTTAAGAATAAGAATGAGCCATTTTCCCCACTTTGATAGTATTGATTGTCATTTCTAATTCATTCCCTCCAATGAAGGCTACAAATGTTCTCTTCATCTGCTATAATTAAGCTTACATTAACCCATACACATTTACACTAAATGTGTTGCAGTTTCCTTCCATAAAGATACAAATGGCTCTCGGTTTGCTGTAATACCCATTAGGTAGCGACGCCAGAGCTGCAGATAACATACTATATAATGTGCAGTCTGCATTTCAGTCACAACTCCACACTCACTAACAGTTACAAACTGTACATGTTCCCTTGGAAGGCCATCCCTACCCCAACCC
>WHYT01014791.1:90968-122651 GCA_009806455.1 Tetrax tetrax | reverse complement strand
AATAAAAGGAGGGGAAAAAAAAAAAAAAAAAAGAAAGAAAGAATGTTGGCTATTTTTAACTGTTTAATGGGTAAAAATTATGCATGAAAGCAGAATGGCACATTTGCTCCCAACATGCAGTCTCTTTTCACCGTCTTTTGAGGTCTCTCTGTGATCCTCTTGGGAGTTGGTAGGTTGGTGGTTGAAGAGAGAGTTTTGAAGGTTTTCAAGTGCCCAAAGATCTACAGAAAAGTCTGGAGGAAATTTCAGACCTGTTTTCACCTTGTATAACTGAGCTTCACACAAATATTAAGGGTCCAATCTTTAAAGATAAATCTGGAGATGTCTATGGGAGGAATCACGCCGTCTTTGGCTTCTTCTGTGTTCCATAGAGAGAGACATGGGCATGAGAGGTGACTCAAATTTAAGCTGGGCTGAGTCACCCCTGAAAGATGCTGACCTTTTCTACTGAAAACCTCAAATCCTCATCACTAAAAGGATAATAAGCTTCCTATCCTTGCTTCTGTGTGTGCTTGTCTTGTCTCCCCAGCTCCTTGGGAAGGAATTATCTCTGACTAGGTATTTCAAAGCAGCACAAAGTACAATGCAGTAACATTTTGTTCAATAATATAAATTAGAAAAAAAAAAACAATAAACACCCTGGAAATTTAATAGGGGGTTTTTTGTGTCTTGAAAGAGCTTCCCTGAAAACCCACCTGTCAGCCTTAGGGAAGCTTGGATGCAGATGTGCATTCACGAAGTCCTACACCCAACAAAAATATTGACCTCCATAGCATGTTTATCACTACATTTTAGTACAATGCAGAAACTTACAGCAAAATAATAGAGAAAGCAATTCAGGTCGGTATGCCTGAGATGAAAGAATAGAAAAACAAATACACAATATGTCAATAAAGAGACAATTAAAGGAACAAACTGAAATCAGTCTAGGTCCAACCCTGAGTTGTGCTCAGAAGCTACTCAACTGATTTTGCTATTATCATTGTGTCACCGGTACCCACTGGTGCATATTATTCAGCATAAGTATGCACTAGGCTGCTGTCATCAACTGAGGTTAGGTGAGATATATATTAGAATAATTTTATAGATGATGAAAAAAAATCCCACTTGTTCTTCATATATATATATATATACATGGAACTTTCCATTAGGACCTTCCTTTTGCTTTGGACAATTTAGCAGTTACAGAAGTTAGTAATTTAAGCAAACTATCAATTGTCTCTTAATCTCTACTCTGAAATAAAAAGCAAATCAATACACAATTAACTAAAAATATACTGCAATAAAAATACTCTTTTCAGTGCTAGAAATATTTGAAGTGTAAATTGTCCCCTAGAATAGAACCAAAGACCAAAAAATATGCCAACGCCTCTTAGCATCCAGCAACAGCTTCCTTACGGAGGGCCAGGTGCTTGCTGTTCCTCATCCCTTTTCACGGCAGTCTTTGAATCTTTGTTTTATTCCATACCAGCCAGTGAAATCCATACCATTTTATCATCCCCTTCTTCCTTCTGAACAGCTCCTGTGATAATTGTCCTAGGTAGTCTTTGCTGTCTTCTGCAGCAGGTGCACCACTGTCTTCTCTATTCATATTGCTTTCTCTCTATCAGCATTTTTAGACTCATCTTCCCAGGAAATCTGTCTCACACTGGTGAAACTGTGATTGTTTCTGCCTATTCATCTCCCCAACAGCTTTTGAACTCTTTGACAACTTCAGATTCTTCAGACACTCTCAAAAAATATGTACAGTTGGAGGAAAGTCAGTTCTTCCATCCAAAGAAATGGCTGTTGCATGTCAGCTTTTATTAAGTAGTAAGGAGTCCACATCTGAGAGGTGTTATCAGAAAGGTATCATGAATGCTCACAACTAAAGGAAAGCTTTGGTCATACTCTGGGCCAATCAAGAGAGAAAAATACAGGACATTTCACTGAACAAAGAGGTATGGTCTTGCAATATCTTCGTCTAGTCTTTCAGCATCGCTCACTAAAGAAAGTTGCTTCTTGCTGCCAGCTTAAGAAATTCAGAGATTGGCTTCGTGCTGCCACGAAAAGGGACAGTGCCACTCGCTCTGGCATCATTGGTGATGTGTTCACACAGCCTCCCGTGTGTTAACTTGGGCAAATGTGCTCACACACAGTGACTGCTACACTCACTGAACCAGCAGGAAATCAACACAGAAAAGACAATAATTTTCAAACAGAAGAGGCAAAGGGAAGGCTGAGCCCATCTCTACTCACATCCACGGGAAGAATGATGTGTCTGTGGTATATGCATGGCAGGCAGCAACTTAAGCCAAGCATGAAGTCACAAACTGACAGTTTCCTGCAAGCTCTGAACAATGATTTTTCTCTTTTTTTTTTCCTAAACCCATGGAGTTTTACACAAAGCCATGTGAACACACACAGGGAAAGTGATGGGAAGTATTTGAAGGCAGAGCCGATACAGAAGAAGGGCTATTAATGTAATTTCAGGACCAGTGATGTTTCATACCATACCTTCTCTGACTGCATCCTATCTACACCATTCCCACTCTGCAGCTTCCCCCTGCTGATTACTGTAGGAAAATTGCCCTTGTGCTTGATTTGAGTCACACAAAAAATGTCTTTGCCAGCTTGCCCACCCCGCGGGCACCACACAAACCCCAAGGCCATAGAGAACGCCACTGATGCTTCAGCTCTCATGAGGTGTCCTGCAGTGTGAGAGAGACCACCACACTGTGCCAAAGGACTCGTTGGCTTGGGAAAATGATGAAAAATGATAAACGATGGAGAGCGTGAGCAGGTTAAAAATCATGAGGGGCCAAGAGAACATGAATAAGGAGATAATCATTTAGACTCCCTTCTAATATAAGAAGACAAGGAGCCCAGCACAAACACAATGAGATACTTTTTCACATAGGTTGTACTGAACTGCAGAGCTCTTTGCTGGATAATGCCACTGGTGCTTCCATGGGTTGAAGAAGTGTTTGGATAAATTCAGAGGAGTAAAATCCGCCTGGTGCTGCCTGGTACTATCACACCAGCTCTCCTTCAGAAGGTTCCTGAGTCCTGCCAAGGTTGGGGTACCCCAGCAATGTATTCAAGTCCATTTACTCTGCTTTTGCCCTCCCTTTGATATCTGCTTTGGCTGCTCTGGGACGCATTGTCCTTTGCTCCAACCTATCACCACAGTGGTGCTATTCCAGGGAGAGGTTCAATCAAGGACATCTGAGGGATCACACAGCAGGAATCTGTTGATTTTCTGTTCCATGCTATTCCCCAACACCCTCTGGGATGTCCGCTTCCCCTTGGCAGTACTCCTGCTCACTCCCCTCTTCTCAGGGCTTTCTTTCCCTTTCCGTGACCAGAGGTATAACTCCACCTCCCCTACACCCTGCCTTTTTCCTCCCCTTCACTCTCCTCCTCTCATTTTTCTTCTCGCTGTCCTGTTTTTCACAACATGCAGCCCACCTCAGAAAAGAGATGTTAAACAAAGGGGCTGACATTATGCTTGTTGGCCGTCAGCTTCTCCAAGTGCTCCCAGGACTTCAGTACTACAGACACTGTGATTTTTTTTATTCCCCTATTAATCCCCCAGGGATTTGTTTAACAATTGTCGCTACCAGGGAGGGAGCTTGGTCTCTATTTAAGAGCACTGTGAATCAGAAAGGAGAGTGTTAAAACTCAGAGGTAGGCTGCTTCCCCTCCTCTTTTCTTTCCCCTTCTTGTCCCCACTCCTGCCCTTTACTGCAGCTGGTGGGGCTTTCTCAGCCAAGGCAGGGAAGAAATGCAAGACCTATACAAGGATGCAGCTAATCTGCCCCACGTAGCTTGTGCCCACCATCACCACTACCAGCTCCCTCGCTGCTCCACGAAATAACAAAGGAACCTTGATTACTGACTCACCGTGCCAGCCGAAGGAGAGAGGGGGGGGGGAAATAATGCATTGAATTCATTTATAATAGTGGGCTCTGAGTCTGCTGGGAGATTGGCTGGCATTTCGGCAGCTGAGGGGGCTGCCCCGTGTCTGAGCTGTCACACTGACTCACCTGCCACAGCAGCAGCTCTGAAAGGCACCTCGGGAGGAGTGGGAGTGGGAGAGGCAGGGGATGGAGGAAGATGCACACTCCACAGACACACAGAGGGAGGGCAGACACACTCTGCCTTCCCAATCCTACCCCACAGATGCACATGTAGTGCCTTTTGAGTGTCACTCTCCTTCTTTATTCATAAGCAGGACAAAAACTCAGCCTACCTCTCAGCCACTCTCAGCTCCTCATCCAAGTTTTTCACAGGATATTACAGTATAAGGCAATCTAAAACACGAAAGACAGCTGTCCTATCTGACCTGCTGCCTCACTTCACCAAAGCACCACTTTTTGAGGGGATAGGATTTGTGCAGGAACTGATAGCACTGCTGTTCTGAGTGCTGGACCCAGCCTTGGGGAAAAAGCACTTTGCCCTTCACCAGGGAAAGACCATGAATGTCCCTGGTCATCCCTGCCTGATGAGCCATCACAGTCCCTTACCTCAAACGTGGAGGCAGGAAACAAACTCTGAGGATATTTCTACAGGAGCTTCAAAGTCCATTTACGGTATTCATGAGTGATTCCAGCATGCAATGGAGAAAATCAGCATTGATTGTATTATCAACTACCTTTTGTCTTTGGAAATTTCCCCAGTGTTTTAGGACCACAAGAAACCAGGTGGCAGGACACTGAGTGCCTCTTCCAAATTTGGGTGCTGGTCCCTCTTCCTGCCATGCTCTTCCTCCTTCTTTTTCCTCCTATTATTTTTCATCCCAGGTCTTGCCACTCTTGTTCTAGCCTATTTCCATATATTCTTCCCTCCATCCTTGCTTCTCCCTCCTATTTTAGCAATTTGCCTATATGAAAACAGACATCTGAATATCTGATTAACCATTTGAAAATAAATGAGGAAAAGGATGACTATTCCTATGTTTTTCTCAACACTTTATTTTACAAGCAGGTAACTCCTCCACTAAAAATTTTTTCCACTACTCAGACATCAACCAGTTCCTCTCACCATTAATGGCATCCTGAAAGGATTCAGTTTCTGCTCTGAAGATGTGTGAATGTAGCACTGAGTAAAAAGGATTATCAATAAATCAGTAAGGAAGGTTGGCACCAGAGAAAGGAACATCAATGATGGAGAAGGTTGATAGGTAAGAGCTAATTAGATAATCACAGGAAAAATGTTATGGTAACCAGTATAATCTTTTGGTATCTCACTACCTGCCTGGTTAAAGCACTTATAGCCCTTGGACTGCAGTCTGGAGTCACGCAATAAGGCTTTGTGCATGTTTGCGGTTCCTAAATGCTTCCAGATTAATAAGAGTTTTAAATGATAATTGATAATTGTCGTACACTGTAATAAACTTCCTCTCATTTCCAGTCTTCATACAATCCATAAAACATCTGAATCCCAAAGACATGGTTATTCAGGATATTAAATGTGGCATATTGAATACTTCCCAAAAGAAGAAATCTAATAGTCTACAAGCTGCAAACCACAGGACACTCATCCAACACAAAGAAAAGCACAATGAGAGGGAAGTGAAAGAAACCACTAATTCCAAGGAATTTTACTTCCTCTTGCAATACTGGGAACATATGTTGAAGTTGTTTTCTTTCTCTCTATGTAGAGGACTTCAGTGTATACCCTGAGGCCTTGTTTGCTGCCTTGTTTCCAAATCTGGCTTGAATGGCACAAGAATGGTCAGTGAAAGCCTGCAGTTGTTTCAAAGGAAAAGTAGGGAAAAGGGAAAAAAAAAAAAGAAGAAAAAGAAAAAGGAAGGAAGGAGGGGAGCACTACAAAAGAGTTGAAAAATTTTCAAAAGTGTTGGGAGGTTTATGTCCATTTTCAAGGGTTGCCCTTTTCCTTTCTAATCAATATTTAGCTGAGAATAAATCCACAGGATTGATGTGCACACTACGCTGAGTTATTTCATTTTAGCTTATCCTGGAAAATCATTTCAATGGTGTTTTCTGGTGGCTGGTACTGTTTCCTCCATCTCTGACACACTGCATTTAGCTAGAAAGCTCTGCACAGAGGAGAGAAACAGACTTAAAAGCATCAGAGAAAAGTCAAAGCAAAGAGCAGCCAAAAAGAGGGAATGGGGAAAGATAAGGCAGCCACAAGGCAAAGAGAGAAGAAGGGAGATGGTTTCATGCTGAGAAGTGTGATTTAGTGGCCGGAAGTCAGTTAGTTTTCACTCTGGTTTATTTCTGTCTGGCTGATATTTTCCACAAGTGTTAGGGTCTCTGGCTTGCTGAGTGATGGTTTGAATCCTTTCTTCTCTAGGCTCTGTTTTCATCTTCCCCAGTCGAGGGAGACGGGGAAGAATCTCCTGTGCTATCACTGTGGTTTTTATTGTATATGAGTTGTTACCAGAGCCCAATATCTCCATGTCAATAATTTAAATCCTTTCTCTGCACTGAAAAGTTATTTATAGTGGAGGGAAGACCCTGGCTGGCAGCAGAACAGTTCATTTTTATTAACTCCTCATGCGAACAGCCAAATTTACCAAGCAGAGTTACGCTTTCTTCAAGAAGTAACAGGCTAGGAATTTTCCTAATATGTTAATATTAGGAAAATAATATTAATGTTAATATACTGGTCAGAAAGGAACCGTGATATAG
This sequence comes from Tetrax tetrax, assembly GCA_009806455.1. Classification (NCBI taxonomy): domain Eukaryota; kingdom Metazoa; phylum Chordata; class Aves; order Otidiformes; family Otididae; genus Tetrax; species Tetrax tetrax. Next base: position 116,010 of record WHYT01014791.1, on the reverse strand, counting down.
GTGAGAAAAGATATGTTTCTGAGACTCATGGTTTTACCTCCGCTGCCTGGTCAAGTTCTTCTCTGTGCATTCTTTTTGTACAGCTGACACCTTTGCTCCAGAATAACCCCCTGGCTCTGCAGCCGTATGCTATTCAGCACAGGCCTGCGCTCATCCGTTCTACACCCCTCTCTCTGCATTCACTCACCAAATCTGGGAATTGACCTGAGGACCCTTTTGAATAACTTTTTGAGTGGTCTGGGAATATGAACCCACCGACTCTTGGTTTTCCAAGCAGCAGGTCCGTGGGGTTGTGGCAGTGGAATGAGAAGGTCTTTTCTTCCCCTTCTCCCTGAAGCAAGTCCTGAGTTGTGGGACCAAACTGCCATCTATTTACTGTCCATCCTTGCTTATCGATCTCTTTCAGCATTACTGCTTCTTAAATTATCTTTTACTTTACATAAACACACCTGAATTTATTCCTTTTTATGTCCCCACATACAATCTCATTTTAGTTTTTTCTGCCACCAGTTCTTCTTTTGCTGGTTGATTCAATCCTTAGTGCTTCAGTCACCTTTAAAAAAGAAGTCATGAATATGTTACGCGCTCACTTTATAACTAAGATAATTAAAGTCTCTATGGGACTTATTTCTATTCCATCCTCTATGCTATGCCTGACCTTCTGGTTGGAGTCTTTTACTTGGTTTCCAGTCCACACACCAGTGGAAATAAATCCAAACTTCCCTAAATTAATGCTTTGAGGATGTTTCATGAGACACAGACTTTTTGACACTCTCTAGGCCTGGATTAACCCTTCATGAAGCAGCAAATTGTTTCTTAGATTAGTTTGCTGGGTTGATGGTTGTCCTTCTCTTGATCTTTGTTGGTAGATGGATCTTGTGATGGGGTTTTTTTTGTTATTTTCCTGCCAGATTTCAAGCTTGCTCCAGAGGAAGCTCAAGGTACAAATGAAGTGTCAATCAGCTTCCCCACCAGCTGGCTTCTGAATAATCAAAGCTTTAGCCATGCATAACTAACTCACATTTTACAGGGATGTCCTGGGCAAGCACACCGGCAGAAAGTCTACCAAGTAACTCCCTTCATAGCCCTCTCACCAGGACCCCAAGAAGTCAATAAATCCTGTGCTAGCCACCATGGCACCAGGTACCAAACACAATAGAGGGACGCAAGAAGCTGACCTTCTTCCCTCTACTGGTGTCAGAAGCAACGTAAGAAGTTTCTCTCCCACACACAGTATTCAACTCTCCGTTTCTTATCCCACTGGGAATGCAGGCACAGCACACGCCCCCACATGCATTGCAGTCAGTAAAACACACCAGGCAAGATGCTGTTACCTAGGCAATGGTTATCACAAGTCTCTGGGAAGGGAGTGGGGGGAGAGGTACAGGACAATGCAGGCTTGGGGAAGGAGAAAATGAAGCCACCAGAAGAGATCCAACTGCGATATCAGGTCTGAAATGCTGCGATACTGGCAGCAGCTAGCACTAGGAGACTGGATATTTGACTTTTTAAGGAAAATACTAACCAGAGTTATGTAATGGACAGAAAAACTTTGGCTTTTTGATTTCTCACCAGCCTGTGAAATGCTGCCAGCTTGTAGGTTTGTGATCTAGCCTTTGCAGAAGGGCAGGCTGCTGTCCAGATCCCCTACAGTGTCATGACTGGTCAAGATTTTGGACCAAGGTTCATCCTTCACACAGCTGGACCTGAACAAAGTCCCTAAGGAAATGCTTCTTTAAGTGATTTTTGTGTGTGTGTGTGTGGTTTCCCATAGCCCATAGAGGTGTCTCACAACGGCAGCACTGATGAGTACCTCTGTGAAGTCTCAAAGCCATTTGGAAGCAAGAGCTGAACTATTTCATGGCATGTTCTCATGCGTGTAAATAATACTCTGTACCAAAATCAGAATGAAAAAAATCCTGCTCCCACAAAACCCCATGGCCAAGAATAAGCCCAGCTGCAAACTCAAGTCCTATGAAATCTCTGTTACTTGATGCCATTTAATTCACTTTTGCTGAGCTAGTGCTTGACATTGCAAAGAATTTGATAGTCCTCTTTGGATATGGGATGTAGGAAAAATACCCCATGTGCAATGTTAGGTCCTCCAAAAAAAAAAACCTGCTATGTCCCCTTGTGTTCACACAGTGACCATGGTCATGCTGGAAGTACATGAAATCCCAGCAGAAGTTTGCACATCCAGGTCCCGTGTAGTAAGCACGGAGGATTTCAGTCACAGCAGGACTGCTTAAGTGCCCTGCTGTATGGAGCTAGTTGGGCATCGTGTGCACGTAGAAGACACAACAGGATGAAATCTTTCCCTTTCCTCTTCATGCACTGCAAGGAGTGAAGCTTATCAAAATAAAATAAAGGAAAGACTTGGAAGCCCTGAGAGACCATGCTCTGCTTGTAGGTTTTATTGTCAGCTTCTTTCAACTCAATAGGAAGATTTAAACAAGATTTAAAAAAGGAAAAAAATCCCACAAAACACATCACACACACACACAAAAAAATGCCAGTACCTCCCCTCCCCAGCAGCTCGAGTGTCACGAGGAGGGGATGGATTTTGCTTGCTTGCAGCATTTCCTGTGTCCGCCTCCCCATTGGGTCTTTGTGGTTTTCTGAAAGGGGAAGGATGTTGTGTACAAAAGGATCAAGCTGCCAAGGCGGAAAAGTGATGAGGGAGAACCAAGGAGAGGGAAAAAGGAGGAAGGAATAATAAAGCATATACAAATATCTTGCATTAAGTAGAGGAGTTTGGAGCATTTAAGCCCCTTATTGGATTGTTAATTCTTCTTTCTCCAAAAGAAGGTTGCTGATTGGTGGCCAAAATGACATTTTGATGGTTACCAAGGTGGTGGAGAGAGGGAGGTTGGGAGTGGGGAAGGAATGATGCATTTTCTGTGCACCGCTTGGATGGAGATCCAGCACGGCAGAAAAAGGGAGGTTTGTTAACACAGCAGTGGGGTGGTCCTTGTGATGGACAAACCAGACAAGAATCCTTGGCATGGCTCAAACCAACTACTCACCCGTGCCTTGCTGTGCAGTGAGGAAGCAGTCCACCAAGTAGCCTGGAGAGAGCGCTGGGATCTCCCCTGGATTGAAATTGAGCACAGATCAACTCACAGCCCCAGCTAGCAGAGATTTTGTGGGTTAAGGGGTTGCTGAAATTCAGGATGTTTTCTATAATCAGGATGTACTCAATGGAGGTTCACCTCACCCTCTTCGTTTTAGCAGAAATGGTGGATGTAAAAGCAGTGGGACTGAAGTACAGGCATTGGATTTATGGTATATGACCTGCACCAGGCTTTTGACATGTCCAGCAACCCCACCTTCTGAGATGTCCAGAAACCCCCAGATCCAAGTCACAAATGGCAGGCTGGGAGATTCCTACAAAATGGTGCTAGAAAAGGTTACGTCATTAGTGTGATACAACTTGCAGAGATATTTTGTTCTCAGTGAAACCAGCAGTGTGGAGAAAGGTCTCTGGGCTGAGTTTTGTTTCTAATCCATATCTTGTCCACGGTTGGGTACTGAACTTCAAACCTGTCTCACAGCCCAGCACACCACACTTTGCCATGCCAACCAGAAACAACAGTGCATGATTGCAGAAACAAAATTATAATTGGTTGGATATTCCTGTCCACTTTGAATTTTCTTCTTGTTGAACATTTATTTCAGGGAATATTTTTGCCTGTAGACAATCTAGAGAAAAAAACCAGACCTTTCCAGGTAGAGCTCTTGAACAAATCACTATCAAAGACCATAAACTCCTGCCTAGAATATCACCCATTTCTGAGAGATACAAAGGTTTGCTAAAACTTTTGCAGTCCCAAAATGCACTTCCGATCATGCTTTTTAAAAAGCTATGATTTAGGAGCTTCTATCCTCTGTCATGAGTCACTTTACAAAGAAAATTCTACTGAAATATGTACCTTAATTTCAATTCTAGGTTTGGAGCCTAGGTGTTCTTACTCCCTCTGCAGTCCATGCAAGATATACCTCACTCAAGAGAGGACTGCAAGTGACTGATCTGGTTTAGGCAGCAATGTTATGTATGTAGGTGGGAAGCATGCAGTCCTGGATTGTCCATACAAGGAGGTCCAGCTACCTCTCTTTGTATTTAGCACGTGTATCATCAACCTCAAATAAACTGAGTCAAGACCAGCTCATTGCATTGTGTTTTACCATTGACTTCTTCATGTAATACAGTACAAAGCACCCAGGACAGGGCAGGGGGAGCAGAAATGTGCTCGGATAACATATTCTAAAAGCTGTTCCACAGTCCTTAACCTTGATGCATGCCAGCTGTCTTGACAAATCCTTATACGTAACTATTACTCATAGCAAGGCAACCCAGAAGTTTTCACCCCACCATTAACCCTGGACTTCGTGTTCTTTGCTTCGCTTGCAGAGCCTTTAAAGAATAAGAAGATGCCGCATCTATTCAAACATCTCCAACAAGTACTGTGAATAAGCAGCCTTTGGTCTTTGCAGAGGATTTTCATAGAGTGAGTCTTTAAAAGCGTAATTTATGGAGAGGGGTTTTGTGTCATAACTGGTACAATCATCTTTGCTGAGCACAGTCAAACGGGAAAGATGCTAGTGCGAACAGGAGAACATCTCCAGAAATAAAGAAATAAATGACAAATAATAGTAGCCAAAGTAAACGGCCAGTGAGTGGGCAAAATATTACACGTAAAGGTTTGTGTCAGAAGCAAAACCTCAGAAGATTAGAGGAAGGACATCTTACTGCCAACTTCTGCCAGGCTCTGCAGAGAATCCTAGAATAGTTATAAAAGCAAGACGCATGAATATCAAACCTTTACAACAAGTAGGCCAAACTGTTTGATTTCAAGCTGATAGAAGCTGACAGTTTGTAGACATAAGAGTTAAATTAGTTACACCAAGAACATATATCATAATCAATTGTGGCATGTTAGCAGTCCTCCAGGAGGAACAGAAAATATCAAAAGAAAGATGTTGTCTGGTTTTTAAGGATTTTCAGAAAACTAGTTGCTAAGATAAAAATAACACACCTGGTTGGACAAAGACAGAAGAAAACACAGAAGCACTCAGATGAGATCCAGCTCTCTTGTAAAAAAGAGTCTCCTCAAAACCAGGAGGCTACCAGTTATCTGAAAGTCTCAGTTGTGTCTGTGACCAGCATCTAACCACAGCCCTTTTAGCCAAAGTTTATTCAGATGTGGGATTAATTTGTTCCTTACAGGTTAACATTTTGTGAAAATTTCTTATTCATCTCTATCTGATTAAAAGAAATAAAACAAAACAAAACAAAAATCAGAGAAAATATCTTTCCTTTTCTCTCTCTCTCTCTCTCTCTTTTTTTAAAATCCATTTAATCAAACACAAATAAAAAAGATGCTGCCCTAAATAACAAAGATTTGACTGGAGCTATTGGATCCTTAACATGTGAGAGGATCTTCAACTTTTATATCTCAAAGCCACGCTGCATGGAGACACCAACATATAAATTTGCTTTCCACCACATACAATCACATCGCCCTGCCAAGGAGAACTCACCTTGCACACCTGGAGTCTCCAAACCCTCCTCCATCTATTTCTCTGTCTGAAATCTCAGTTCACTAAGAGGATTGATTCAATGTACACATCTTTTTTTTTTTGCTGATGTTGTTTTATCCCTTGTCTCTAGTGGGAATGTATTATCTTTATCTCTTCCCAAAGCACTCAAGATGAGGGGAAAGCTGTTGAAAATAAATTAGACCAAAATAAACTCCGATTGGAAATGCTAAGTACTGCATGTTCCTGCTTTAGGAAAATGAAATACTTCATTCACATTCCTGAAACAGGACTTGGGACAATTTCAAGTGTTGTGACTTTTTTTAAATGCTCCAAAAATAGTGAGCAAATGTTATAAATTCTTACTTTTCTCATATGATAAGGAAGGCATTCATTATTAACATAGAGCAAAGCTTTCCTCTCAACTATGCATTTAATCAGAACTGGGTCTTATTAGCTAACATGTCCGCATATTACATGCAATTTTTGTCAAGTATGTTTTGGGCTGGTCACCAGTGACCACTTGAACACATTCATTCTTTAATTAATAACATCAAGATACAAATGTTGGGGCACCTTCCGTACCTTTAATTAATTGTATAGAATCATATAATCGTAGAACAGAGATCTTTAAAGGTCATCTAGTTCCAACCCCTCCTCTGCAAGGAGCAGGGATACCTCCCACTAGACCAGGTCACTCAAAGCCCTATCCAACATGGCCTTGAACATATCCAGGGATGGGGCATCCACAGCTTCTGTGGGCAACCTGTTCCAGTGTGTCACCACCCCCACAGTAAAGAATTTCTTCCTTATAACTAATCTAAATCTATTCTCTTTCAATTTAAAGCCATTACCCTTTGTCCTATAACAACATACCCTTGTCAAAAGTCCTCCAGCTTTCTTGTAGCCCCCTGTTAGGTACGCAAAGGCTGCAAAAAGGTCTCCCTGGAGCCTCCCCTTCTCCAGGCTGAACAGCCCCAACTCTCAGCCTGTTCTCACAGCAGAGCTGCTCCAGCCCTCTGATCACCTTTGTGGCCTCCTCTGGACTCGTTCCAATAGGTCCACGTTCTTCTGATGTTGGCGGCTCCAGAGCTGGATGCAGTACTCTGGGTGGGGTCTCACCAGGGCAGAGTAGAGGGGGAGAATCACCTCCCTTGACCTGTTGGCCATACTTCTTTTGATGTAGCCCTGGATGTGGTTGGCTTTCTGGGCTGCAAGGGCGCATTGCCAACTCATGTTGAGCTTCTTGTCCACCAGTACACCAAAGTCCTTCTCCTCAGGGCTGCTCTCGATCCATCCTCTGCCCAGCCTCTATCTGTGCTTGAGATTGCCCTGACCCATGTGCAGGATCTTGTACCTAGCCTTGCTGAACTTCATGAGGTTTTTACAGGCCCACCTCTCCAGCCTTTCCAGGTCTTGACAGAGAGTGAGAATTTTGCTTTCTGCTAGAAGCTGGATCTAATTTAATATGGAAGATAATCTAAGTAACAGACACCAAACCTTCCAGTTGACCAGTCCTGATAGATGCTTTAGCAAAAGGGATGGGGAGATGCTTACCAATATTAACCGTATCTGCGTCACCGTAGCAAACACAGCCCTGAGTCACCCCTAGTAACTCCTATGCTAAGTTAGCATCAAACTTTTGCAACCTCTGACTTTACTGGTCCCAGAGTTGTACTGAGGATGCTGAAGCAGGAATCCTCTAGAGGTTTCTACAATGCTGGACAGACAGATAGATAGGTGGACTGCATTGGGGTACCCAGAGGTGATGTGGGCTCCATCTTCCTATGTGTCTTATTTGTGGTCCCGAATTAATTTTGGTCAGAGAGCTCCTGTTTCCCATGCCTTTTTTCAAGGGATAGTATATATGTAGATGAATCTCAGACAAAATAATAGGGTGCAAGAGCATTTATTGCTGCCAAGACCATTATCTTGAGGAATAACCTTCTAGAACCAACCATAGGATTGGCATAGGAAAAATCTGGGTATATGAGGACAGAGGGTGAGGTCTCCTCTTTCCTCTCCATTTTCTCTAACTCATCAGGTGTCTGTAGACCTCTATCTTATCTAAGTAATTCCTCTGTGCCCTTTCTCTCTACTTCACCTTAAAATCCATACCTGGTCTGTCCTTCCAGGTCACATCTCACCTTTAAGTTGTTTTTCTCCAGAATTCCCCAGCTGGTACTTGTAACCTCCATACCTCTTTATATGCTATTCTCTGTGTCCTTGTTTGGACTAAAAGGCCTGGGAATGACCAAGAGCTGCTACTTCTTCTTTGAGCAGCCTGAGACCTTCAAGCAGAAAGCTTTGAAAAGGGACTAGGGACATCTCATTTGTTTTGAAGTTGCCTCTCAGGGGAGACAGGTAGGGAGTGGGGAAATGAGAGAGCAGAAAGAACCTTGTGGCACAAAGATTTTTTGCCCTTTAGACCTTTTTCCTCTTCTTCCTAAGGCAACTCTACTCCTTTCTTACAAGACATAATGAGGAAGGGTAATGAGGTCACTCTAGGTGGACTACATCAAGTTCCATAATTCAGTAACATCTGTAGTAAGGTAAAGAATGATGCACACAGAGTGAATTTCTGTTGAGATTTTGCTGTGTCACTCAGCATACTTGACAGAAAATTAATGATAGGTCTGAAAACGTCAGGATGATTAAATTGTAATAAATAATACTAAGAAAAGGAAGTCTGTAGTTGATTTGAATCAGTTATGTTCTAGAAATGATTTGTTAAAAAGAGCTGAAAATGTTAATAGATGGTTATAATAAAGTCATCACTTACACCAATCCGACAGGGTATTCTGTTTAAATGCACCCTCTGTCCCGACTTTAAAAGGGTGATGAGGGTAATTGTCCCAGGCACAGAAAAGGAAAACACTGCAGGTAATACCGCAAAGTATTTATTTTGTGTCTCTTCAAGTAGTTTCTATTGTGGTACTCGCAAGTTACTCCCATCTGATAATCTTTTTGGTAAGTGACAAGCTCTGACCTTTGAGTTTCTGATAAGCCCTGTTTGTTTCATCCATATCCAGGCAAACCCATGAAATTTTTCACTCTGGACCAGCTGACAGGTCCCGTTTAGTCTGTGGCTGGGGAGCACTCCAGGTTCTCAGACCTGTCAAGTCACATACTGAATAAGAGAGTCATACTGCTGACCCTCACCTTGTGTTACCCAGCAGCCTGGCTGGAGTACAACTCACATCCAACGCTGTCCTGCCTCTGCACTGCAGCCATCCCGAGTCCTGGACTGACGGTGCAGAGCAGGAGACAGCGCTGGGTGCTGTAGTTGGTGTGATGCCGCCTGGTAGGGCTTGATGCTAGGAAGAGCTGTGTTGTAGCCGTGACGATCTAGAGAGAAAGTCTGGCTATCAGGAGAGGTAGCTCAACTCCTGAGCATAGGACATGGAACACTTCTGTCCTACAAGTTTTGTTGTTTTGTTTTGTTTTGTTTTTCCTGGAGAGTGCATTGCCTTGGGTCACTTGACTAGCCTTACCTCGTATCAAGGCAAATCTTGAAGCCCTGAATTAATTTTTGATCAGTCTTTATTCAACTAGATTGGATTGTCTGCTTAAAGGACACATGAAAAAGTAATCTTCTAAACTCTAGATTTTGCACCTCATTAGGAGGAGGGCAAACCAGGAGATTTGAGAGAAAAAAGGACAGTGAATCTCTATTTCCAAAGTAGTACTCAGTACATTTAAATAGATTCATTAGGACAGCTCCTAAAACAAATGGTTGATTAAATTAAATCAGATTAAATAAACAAAAGAAACAAAGATAAATCATAGTTAAGAGTTTGGCTCTGCGACTGGTATTATTGGGGGGGGAAACAGTTAATTTAAATTTTAAGAAGGATGCTGTTTGTCAGGGCGATTCCATTTGAACAGATCTATTTTGTCCATGACACATTGCCAGATCTCCCCTTTGTGAAGCCAACAGGGAAAACCAGTGTCATTTTACCAGCCCTGTGCTATGGTGAGATCGGGACGTATTGACGCGAAGTTTTGCTGTTAGAAAAAGCACTCGGGGTAGTATTTATTTCTGCATGTAAAGAGTTTCATATGCGGGATGAGGGCAGTCCACTGAAGCCTGCTGAAGCCCCTTGCACCTTGATGTCCAAGGGTGTCCATGTCAGGATGTCATAGGGGCAGGGATGCCTCTTGCAGCTCCAAATCCCCAGCAGAGCTTTTACTGGTGCAGGTTTGTGTCAGGAGCAAGTCAGGGATAAAGTGAAGCATCATCTGAGCAGTACAGATTCACTCAGTCTTAAAATTCCTGTTTTTCTCAGCAATCTTAATTTCTTAACGTGTCTTCTCCAGCTTCCCATGATGACTCTGGAGCGTTTCTTCTCTTTTCTGAATGAAAACAGGGGTCCAGCTGAGTGTCTTCATTGCAGTGTCTCTTTGTGATAATTTCTGGTTTACATGCTTGCCTTTTTCCTCTCAAACACTCAGCCACAGGGAAATGTTACCAGTGGTCCATGCTGTTCTTTCCCCAACGCATCAATATTAATTAAAGAGGAATCTACCAGCATTGATTAGGAAAATACTCACATTAGCTGCACAAATGTACACAAAAGGAAAATCAAAATGGACAGCCCTGTGGAACAGGACGTAACAGTCTCCATAGAGTTCAGTTCTGAAAAGGGAACTATTAATATTCTTGACTATAAGCCGCCCAAATATTATTCATAAGCAGCAGAATTAAATGAAGACAGATTTTCTACACAATTATGCACACAATATTTTGTAAACAATCCTACCACAATAGTCTCAGCTTTCCTCTCATGTACAGAATTATCTCCACCTACTGAGATAGACTAAGGGACCTTCCCAAGCCCCAAGTCTGGCAATGCATCCGCTTTGCAGATTCTAACACCTCTGGTCCTCCACAACCCTGAAACTCCCCAAATCCTTCCTGTTCTTCCTGATAACACCTGAACTCCCATCCATGCTGCCTCCAGTTCCTCTCATGTCCCCTAATTACCGGTGTAGCAAGAAGCAGAAGAAACAGCAACACTTTCATGGTGCAGACACATTGACCAAGGTGCCACCAGGCCAAGAGGAACAAGTAATTCTGGTTTTCATGCTGAAACTCTGCCCTCCAGAAGCCCATGAATGTAGTCTTCCGTACATTTTTAAGAAAAAATTCTTAGGAGTCCAAGTCATTCTTTCAGTGTCATTGAAACTGGCAAGCAGATGGAAACAGTATTAGGAGAGAGAGGGACTGACAGTCAGCTAAGATAGATGGACAGTTACAGTGTGATCACACTAAAAATGAGAATCAAGGTAAAGAACGGATGCTGAAATTTATCCAAAGGTTTAGCTACATGTCACTCCATGTTTAAGTGCAGTTAAATGGTTTTGAATCCTGCGACTTCCAACGGATTGTACAATGTGATTCCTGCAACTGTAGGCAATGAAAAGTAGAGCCTCGTACAGCCCTCTCCAGCCTGCTGTCAACTGAAGGATGCGTCTCTGCAGATCTCAAGGGCAAGCAGGGATGTAAGCAAAAGCATCATTTCACAGCTTGCCATCTTCCAGGTGGCTATCAGTTCTAGTTATCAGATTTTAACATGGTGTCGTATGAAAAAGGACACCCCAAGAGGTCATGTGTTGTTTGCCTTAGAGGCACCCACGGCTGAGCTCTCTGAGGTCACAGGTCCAGGTAAGCATCTCATCAGCACTCCAGCAAACATCAGCATGAAAACTGTCACCCTTAATATAAGTGTCTGTAACACAGAAAGCTCCACGATCAGCCTCATGAAGTACAACAAGGCCAAATGCCAGGTCCTGTACGTGCGTTGGGACAATCCTCAGTATCATTACAGATTAGGTTATTAATTGATTGAAAGCAGCCCTGCGAAGAAGGGCTTGCAGACACTGGTGGATGAAAGACTAGACACGAGGTGGCAATGGGTACTTGCAGCCCAGAAAACCAATCATCTCCTGGGCTACATCCAAAGCAGCATGGCCAACAGGTTGAGGGAGGTGATTCTCCCCTTCTGCTCCACTCTCATGAAACCCCATCTAGAATCATAGAATCACATGGTTGGATGGGACCTATAAGATCATCTAGTCCAACCGTCTTCCCACTACCATTGCTGCCACAGCTACTAAACCATATCTTGTAGCTCCTCATCAAGCCGCCTCTTGAACACTGCCAGGGACGGCAACTCCACCACCTCCCTGGGCAGGCCATTCCAGTGCCTGACCACTCTTTGGGAGAAAAAGTTTTTCCTCACGTCCAGTCTAAACCTCCTCTGGTACAACTGGTGGCCATTACCTCGGGTCCTGCTTGTTGCCTGGGAGAAGAGTCCAAACCCCTGCTCATCACAACCTGCCTTCAGGAAGTTATAGAGTGCAATGAGATCTTCCCTGAGCCTCCTCTTCTCCAGACTAAACAATCCCAACTCTCTCAGCCGCTCCTCATAAGACTTGTGCTCCAGACCCCTCACCAACTTTGTTGCCCTTCTCTGGACACGTTCCAGGGCTTCAATGTCTTTCTTGTAGTGAGGGGCCCAAAACTGAACACAATACTTGAGGTGCGGCCTCACCAGTGCCGAATACAGGGGGATGATTACCTCCCTGCTCCTGCTGGCCACACTATTTCTAATGCAGGCCAGGATGCCGTTGGCCCTCTTGGTCACCCATTCTTGAGGATCCCAGCATGAGAAATACATGGACTTGTTAGAGAAGGCCCAGAGGAGGCCACAAAAATGATCAGAGGGCTAAAACACCTTTGCTACGGATAAAGGATGAGAGAGTTGGGGTTGTTGAGAGTGATGAGACACTGGAACAGGTTGCCCAGAGAGGTGGTGGATGCCCCATCCCTGGAAACATTCCAGGCCAGGTTGGATGGGGCTTTGAGGAATCTTGATCTGGTTGGAGATATCCCTGCCCATGACAGAGGGGGTTGGAATGAATGATCTTTGAAGGTCTTTTCCAATTCAAACCATTCGATGATTCGTGTGAGCAAGTCACCCATATGGGAAGTAGAGCTTGGGGGACAAATTATCTAACACAGATGCTTATAGTAGCTCAGGTCACAGACTAACTTCCATGGATTTCCCATTGACTGTGTCTGGAGCCTTCATATCTCACTTACATAGAGACTTACATTCTGAATACATAATTTGGGATTTAGTCATCTTAACATAGGCACGTAGTGCTCCTTCAAACCCTGGTGGCACCTGATGACAGTACAGAAGAGTCACAGTCTTCTGTACGTCTTATGTCATCTCTGCCATCCCTGTGCAGTTGACTTGAACATGCTGGAAACTCCCAAAGAGTGCCAAACTTCCATGTGAAGTGAACCCCACCTCTAAACCTGGGTGAGATGCACCACGTACATGACACCTAGAGTTCTAATGGGCTAAAGATTTTTCAGGCAGTGATAAAATCTTCCTACCCTTTGCAAAGGACAGTAGGCTATAAGTGAGGATTGCAGATCTGGTCACATAAGTAGTGATAATAATAATAATAACCAGAACTCAAATGCTCGAGTCCAGTCCTTGATAGACTGTGACCACAGACATCTAACAGCAAGAAAAAGTCCCATCTGCTTTCCCATCTGAAATTAGCTGGAAATAGTCTTGTTATCCTTTTGGCCCAAGTGTGTCATCTGAAAACGCTTCTTAACATATGCTTTTCAAATGTATTATGTTTATTTTACAGGGTTTTGGCAAAATGTTTTTCCATCATGAGTTGCCAAGTCATCAAAATCTCAACCTTCTTGAAGAATGCACTGATTTTGATTCAATGTTGCTTAAAAAAAAAGGTTTTACATAATACATTTTAGCATTTAGTTGTTAGAGTTACTCTACTGGAAATATATTTTAGGATACATTGTTTATTCTGATTTATTTGATGTTATAAGTTTATTTATGTTCTCTTTTATTCTGCATTTATGTTCATGTTTAATTTTATATTCACTTTCTTATTTTAATTCCATATTCTACAGTTTTATCTAGTAAAAGTGAAATACTAGAAGTCAAACAAAAATAAATGTCGAAATACTTTTAGTGATATATTCTCATTGACCAAAAATGTGATGCATTTTCAAATGTATGAGGCAAAAATCAAAATGAAGCATTATATTTCAGGTTGCAATGAAAAAAAGATATTAGAACTACTGAATTTCCCATAAAACCAAGACTCGATAGCTCTACCAGCTCATTATACATGCTGCTGTATTTATTTAATCACCCAAATATAAAAATCTTTTTTTTTTCTAGTACTGACATTGGTTATGTCACTAAAAATTGGTTTACAAATGTTTTTGCTTTTGTGAATAAATATTCCATTGTGCTGTGATTTTTTTAACTAGATCATTATTATATCTGCATATTTGATGTTCAATGTTTACACTCACTGGTTTTGAATCTTTTTCAGTCTCATTCTAGATACATCTTACTTCTTGTTAGAAGAACTAAAGAGCACACAGATACTACACAAGCATATGTGGCATTTGCTATTCCTTATCCTCAGGCTGAAAACATTGATTTCCTCAGTAAGGGAGAAGAAGCAGAACAATGCAAATTTTGCTAATTAGCTAAACACTGCAAATTCAGAAGAAGAAATAAAAGTCTGAGAACAGCCATGCACCAACAATCGTGTGAGATCTTTCTTTTGCCTGCAACGATTCAGCAAGTATTTAGTTGACAAATGCATTTGGTGAGAGTCAGGATTCATGCATCACCAGTGTTTTAACCAAAATGTGTGCACTAAACTTATCTCCAATTTATCCCTCCTCACGCTGTTGTCTCAGACAAAACCCTTGAAGGTAATCTGCCTTTCTATATCCTAATGAACAGAGAATTAGGTAGAGATCTGCTTTTGTTTATGATTGCTTTTTAATGTCTTTTCACCACAGCAGATAGACCTGACATCACTAAGCCTGTTATTATATTTTGAGAAGATTACGAAACACATAATTGATATCGGTTTTCCTTCCATTAAGGATTTGGAAAGTTTGATGGTATGTATATAAGCGTATTTTCAAAATATTCCGTGAGACAAGAGAACAAAACTGTCTTATTTCATTACCTTAGCCAATGCTGATGTGTGCTTTCGTTTGCTTTTGCTTCCTTTTCTGGATACGGAACATTGTTTCATGAAACACTAAACTTCATGCAGGTATCGAAAAGCCAATAAAGTTGAGCACTGAGAAGAATCAATGCAGAAAGATGTCAAGGAAAGCCACTTCCAGATGACAGGCTATTGCAAGGCCTTTCCTGGTCTCACTCCTTTTTCATATACACTAAAAAATCTTCTTTTTCCTTTCTTTCTTCAAATCTCCCTTGAAACGCCCAGTTTCCCAAAAGCTGCTGAGATAGCACCCAGTCATTCCTACATCACTATGATGAGGTTCTCAGACAGACAGACGGACAGACAACAACTGCAGACATTTTGTACGAAGTCACACCAGAGTTGCGTGGTTCTTTCCATCCAAGATGGGCAAGTAGTAGCTGGAAGAGTTGGCCCTAGCTTATCTCAGCGCCTGTCCCTGTTTCCCACACCCTGGGAAATGGAACTTACCTGGTTCAAAGGACGGGCATGTGAAATAGACTGGGTGAGAGGGGAGAGAAGGCAGCCCTGATACATCCTTAGTATGTCTAATGGTAATATCTGGAGGTCTCCTTTCCACTTCCCCAGCAAAGCCCAGCCCTCCACACAAGGATTTAATCTAAAATGCAAAGCTGGCTGTGAAGGAGGCAGCATGGTGTGCAGCAAATCCCACTGCAAAAACCTTCGTGTTCTGCTGGATGTTTCCTTAGAGCCATTTGGAAAGGTGCACCTCTTTACATTGGACAAAGATGAAATGGGGAAAGACAACAAAAACCACAAAAAAGAAGCACCAAAACCTCAAGGCAGGAGGCATATTGCACAGAAGAAGCCATATCTGCTGCAGAAACAGCTTTCCATGGCTTGGAGGCTCAGGAAAGTCTGTCTAATGGAAGCAGCAGGAGCTTCCAGGAGCAAGCAAGGACATCTTAACGGAAAGGTTATTTGTGTCTCCTCTTTCTATCTCATTTTCCAGCCCAGGGAGTGAACTCCCAAATGTGTTTGACATCTTTCCTTTTCCATTTCTCAAAGCCAAGCTTTTCACACCAACTGCTCCTTGCTTCATCTGATCCACTGGCAATATTTCCCCAGGACAAGCTGGAGTCACCAGCCCAGAGTAGCCCAGGAGGACTCCTCACAAAAAGCACTCAACTGTGCCTTAATTTGTGGGAACTGTTCACTTTGGTCCCAAGCTGGTGCAGGCTGATGCCCTGAACTGTGAAAGACCAGAACTAATAACACTGATTTACATCCTACCTCACCTAGCAGAGCTGCATATTTGTATTCATCTCAGCACGGTGGAAATGTCTCATGTGCTCTGAATCATACCCAACTATTTTTCACAGGAATACTGAGCACGCTTTTAAATCTACCACAGTGTAATTTCCCATTTAGTTGGATTTGGTAGGTGGAGGCTGCTCATAAGTGTTTCCATTTCACTGAGTATATATGTATTCTTTTGCTGTCTCCTACCTCTTCTTTTGCCTTGGTTTCCCTCATCTTTCAGAGTACTTGGATCATTGAGAAACCCAAGCAATCTCTCAGGTTGCAGCCACACTGTCACCTAACTGAGTTCTCATTTTATTATCCAGTCTTGGTCCCTTAGGTGCAATTTGGATGCGTTCTCCAAAGTGGATAGACTAGTTAGCGAGCAAAAATTATAGTCATAGAATCATTTAAGTGGAAAAAGACCTCTAAGATCATCGAGTCCAACCATTAACCTAACACTGCCACCACTAAACCATGTCCCTAAGATCCATGTCTACATGTCTTTTAAATATCTCCAGGGACGGTGACTCAACCACTTCCCTGGGTCACAATGACCACACTGAGGTCCTAACCCAGCACAGAGCAAACGGCTACTAATAGGGACAATCCGTAACAACTTTGGAAGAAAGTGAGAATTCACTTAAATGGCATGTATATTCAGTTTTAAATCCTGAGTCAAGGACTTTTCCACTTCTCATCATCTTCTAACAAATGCCCTTGTATCATCCATTCAATGCATGAGACTTTCATTCCCTGAGGGCTGAAGCTACTGGTAAATCATCTATTTAACCAGGGGGAGGCTGACCATTTAAAAAAATGGTAATAAATCATTCTGTGATTTAAAATCTGAATTTAATTTCAGACACATACAGCAGAAAAGGGGAGGAGGGGAGATGGACCATTAAGAAACAGCTATTTTGTTTCCAAAGAAATTGAGCAGCATGTAATGAGACCCAGCAGGGACAGATATTAAAGGAAGCGGTGTGGTTTCCTACAAAGTGAACTGACGGAAAGAACTCCTCTGTGCTGCTGATGTCTCCACCCAGATGCTTTTGCTTGCTTCACTGGTTGCATTTCCACTTCCAAATTCACCTCTCCCACAGACCCATACTGTCACCGGGGAGCGATGGGGCTCTGAGCAACCTGATCTGGTTGGAGATGTCCCTGCTCCTTGCAGGGGAGTTGGACTGGATGGGCTTTGAAAGTCCCTTCCAACCCTAACCATTCTACGATTCTATGATTCTACTGAGTCCTGTTTCAGGAGGCAATGGGTGGGTTGTCTTCCAGGAAGAAAGTAAAGCAGTACAGCAAGATTTGGAGATACCAGGATGCAGGAGTAAACCAGGGAGCTTGATTATTCAATAGGACAGAAAGTGTCCTGTGATTCCAAGCGATTCATCCATTCTGCTAGTATTAGGACAGATTGCGTCAGGGGTAGAACTCACAATGTTTATTCAGAAAGAGGATCTGCAGGCAGCTGGGCAGAGTGTGTGTGTAGAAACCTGAGGGGTTTCCCCATCCTCACTGTCTATGAAAGAAAGGTTTTGCCTTGAGAACAAGAACACTGTAAAACTGAAATGTCTTCACTTCCTTGATTTCTTTTTTTTTTCTGTGAGATGCAAAATGTAACTGCTCAGATTATTTTTTCTCGTAAAATACTTTCTTGTTCCCTGCCAAAGTGGACTGGAGAAGGCCAAGGCTCGAGCAAATTGAAATCTCCAGGTATCTAACAGTCATTTCAGCTTCTCCATGTGGTCCTTTGCATTACTGGGGTTTCTGCAGTCAGGCTGTCATTTCAGTTAGCATCTCCAGTCATTTTTATTTCTTGAACAAAAATGCAGTGGAGATGCTCAGCCCTGTATCCAATGGGTGTCAATCAGCAGTGAGATGAGAAAAGGACCTGTCTGGGCAGCCTTCGGTGGGAAAGGCAAGACAACAATTAGCAAAATATTAATTGAGCGTCATTTATTTTACCATATTCCAATTTTCTAGCCCCACTACCTCTGTGTGATCTACTTCCATACGAGCAAACGAGAAAGTGAACAGGAGCTTCTGGTTCATGCATTACCACCAGCTAGTGGATAGCTTCCGTGTTCGGCAACTACCCACACACATGATGTCTGAAGCTGTCTGTATATTATTCCCTTAAGTACCGGGAATGTTCCTCTATATCTAAATTCAGCTCAGAATTTTCTGTGGTTTGTGCAGCGATTAATGGAAGGTCTGAGCTTATTCTGTTCTGCCAGCCTCGTAATCAGTTTACTTGGGGATTCTCTGCTGGGATTAACGACTTTGCAAAAATTGTTATGTCAGAGACAGTTCCCAGGGGTACAAATGCCATTTTTGACATGATTAACTGAGGAAAGTTGCAATTATAAATAGACTTACATGGGGCTGGCAGGAACTAAGAAACTGTGTTGCAAAGGGATGTTCAAAGCTTGTTTTTACCCTTGATTGATTGACAGTTTCTGTCACTCTTATGAGCACTGTGTTTCTTGGGCATTGCCTGTAATGTAGCTGAACTCCTGGGACCAGGTCTTTCGCTAGTGTAAATTAAGACCTGTGCCCAATTTGCACTGGGAAAGGCCAGTTGATGTCTTCACACCAACATATTGCATGTTGCATCGCAAATTGCCCGACACTTTAAGCAGAGATGAACTCAAACTTATTCCATTGCTGTTACACCCACTTTCATGTGGTGTGAAGTGCAGCAGATTTCAGGATATTTCTTTTCAGAGGACTGAATTTTAATGAGAGTATCTGTTAACCTCTACAGTCCCAGCTATAACAAACACACTGTAATTCGAAATATAAACTCACTATGACAACTATCTGGTGTCCCCAAAGAAATTCCTGCCTGTTGAGAGGTCTAAGAGGTCTGCAATGTCTCCTGGATTGTTCCTCAAGCATCATATAGAGGTGTCTTTGTATGCTGTTTGCTGAATGACACTGGGCCTCTGGGCATGGGCAATAGATGCTCTGAGCTTTGTAGAGTAGGTGGCCTTTCTCTCATCTCAGTTAATTTGAAAGATCTGCATCTATTTCAAACTAGAAAATACAGATCTCTTGCTAGGAGTGCCAGTCAGCCCATGTATCTCAGTTGCCCCTGAGCTGAATGAGCCTTTGGAGGTGCCCATCTTTATCTGCTTATTGTAGTGGATAAAGAGTTCAAATATATAGAGAGATAATTTTCAATGGCTCCAATTGAATTGCATGTGACCCACAACATTGGGCAAGAATCGCACTCCAAGACCCAGATGGTCCCTTTCAGAGCTGGGCTCAGGATGCCTTTCAACTGCTATTACTTATCCAGGGTTTGGATCAGCTGGGAGCATGGACCAAAGTCCCACTGGTTCAGCACATGGCCGAAGTGATCTCTCAAATCCTTTTAAAAGGCTCCATGGAAAGGTTTTGGAGGAAGGATTTCACATCAAGGCATTTTTGGGAGCCCTCTCTGCAATAGAAAATGTCTGCAGACATTCATTTATGAAAAACACAGCGCATAATCAACCTGAGTGTCAGACGAGCCTCCATGCCTTTCTGCAAACAAAAATAATAGCACCTTAGACACAGATAAAAGGAAACGTAGGAGTAAAGAAAGCTTTCCAGCCCATGACTAAGATACAACAATTTCACAGATCCTTTTTTCTTGCTTTTCCACTTCCAGGTCACTTCCTGGACCTTTACGCACATTTTCTTCCATCAGCTTTTGCTTCAGTCACAGAAAAAAAAAAGTACAAACAAAATTCAATGGCCAGGGTGATGCTGTTGAGCAGAGCCTGCCCTGCCAGCTTGCTATTTCTGGCTGGATCCTTTTAAACTTGTGGATTGCTCTGTAAACCTTATTTACACTTATTTACTAAACTCCATCTGACAGAAAACACAGCAGCTTTTCTCCCCTCCTCTCCACTGCTTTGCAGAAAGACTCACGCAGGCAGAATCGCAGTGCCCACTGAATGGCAGAAAATGTGATGGAAATGGGTGTGAATCCTTGCTGTTAGAGGAACAGAAGGGAGCAATATTTGTTCAGAAATTTTCAGAGACCTCTGTGAGAGACCCCTGCAAACTCAAACAAGAGCAGCAATGCCTCACACTGGGTGAATACAGTGCCTTCTTCTGATTCAGGATTTTTTCCTAGAGTGGAGGGTGGTCCACTTAGAAGTGGAAAAGACCAGCTGTTTAGCAACACAAAGCAACACCAGAAACAGCTCCAGGTGACAAAAACAAATACTGCATAGAAATGAAATTACTGGAAAAACTGAAGCAAGTAGGATGTAATTTCTCAGTGGTCTGCAACTGTGGCATCTGCAGGAACACCATTAATCCAATAAAAAGCACCACCTGGCTTGCTGAACTCAAGAGCACTCTGGGCACGATGGTGTCTCCCAGTGACTCTGCAGTAAAAATAACATGAAGCCAGTGCACCCCTAGACAGATCCTAGGCACTGGGTTTCTCTCTGTAGAGTTCATCACACGTGTCTTGGATGAGCTGCTACAATATGCCAGTCAATGAACTCTTATGTGAGATACATTCTTCCAAACTATAGTGAGACCTTGTGGCTCTTTCTGCTTTGAAGATAAAATTAAATGAACATGATCCATGCAATTCCATAGAGAAAGGGCAATGTGTACCATCACTAAGCCTAGAACGGTCGTGGAGATCCTCATGGGTTCATCAGCAGTTTTCTTACCAGAATTCCTTAGGCATTTCCCTTTACAGGACACCAATATTTACACATATCTACCACAAGGATTTTTTGCCTCTTTGTTATTTCAGGTAGGTGTAAATCCAGAGTAAATATGATTTGGGCAAAGACAATTCATAGGAAGATAGTTACAAGTCTTCTGCACAGTTATCATACCACTAAGACTGCTTAAAAGTTAGGCCAAGGGTGGAAAAGAACATGCATAGAGGCATGGTTTTGATGGGTACCTTTCCAATGCAATGCACTGCCTTACCCCAAAGAGTGACATTTAAACCTAGAGAAAATGTTCGGCCTATATTTTTGGCATATTCAGACCCTTCCCACAAGTCACTTCCAATTAAATATTAATTAGTTGCAGCATAGAATTATAGAATATTATAGGTTGGAAAAGACTTAAGATCATCATATCCAACTGTTAACCTAGCACTGCAGTCTGCCACTAAGCCATGTCCCTAAGCACCACATCTACATGTCTTTTAAATACTTCCAGGGATGGTGAGACCACCATTTCCCTGAGCAGTCTGCTCCAATGCTTGATAATCCCTTAGGGAAGAAATTTTTCCTATTGTCCATTCTAAACCTCCCCTGGCGCAATTTGTCCTCTCACTCATTACCTGGAAAAAAAAAAAAACCTGACACCAGCCTTGCTACAACCTCCTTTCCGGTAATGTAGAGAATGAGAAGGTCTCCCCTCAGCGTCCTTTTCTCCAGACTAAATAATCCCAGTTCCTTCAGACACTTCTCATAAGACTTGTTCTCCAGACCCTTCACCAGCTTCATTGCTCCTCTTTGGACATGCTCCAGCACGTCAGACGTCTTTCTTGTACTGAGGGGCCCAAAACTCAACACATTATTCAAGGTGTGGCCTCACCAGTGCTGAGCACACAGGGACAATCACTTCTCTACTCCTGCTGGCCACACTGTTCCTGATACAATCCAGGATTCCAGGCTTTTGACCTTCTTGGCCACCTAGGCACACTGCTGGCTCATATTCAAATGTCTGTCGACCAATAATACTCCCAGGTCCTTTTGCACCAGGCACTCTTGTCCAAGTCTGTAGCATTGCATGGGGTTGTTGTGACCCACGTGCAGGACTGCACATTTAGCCTTGTTGAACCTCATACAACTGTCCTTGATCCATCAATCCAGCCTGTCCAGATCTTTCTGTAGACCCTTCCTATCCTGAAGCAGATCAACACTCCTACCCAACTTGGTGACACCTGCAAAATAGTAGCTACATAGTAATCCTGCTGCTGCTTAGTTAAAAGGATGCACTGTAGACACTAATGAAATACCTTAGTGTGATTTACAACACAGATGCACTTACAACTCTGTCTCTCACTGGTATCTAATTTTGTACAGAACAAAAGACAACTGACACGCTGCTGATCATGGTTCCAGCTCCTGAAAGAATTCCTCCATTGATGATATAATTAGACAGTAGTTAGAGGCTAACACACACTTGTTTTTCACCAGACTTCTTTTTTCCCTCCTTCAAGTTTTGTCAAGGTAAAATTTAAAGTCTTGTCGTCGTTTAGCTCTGCTCGAGACCAGGCTACACAGTTTCTCTCTCACTCCCTCCACCCTCCAAGGGAAAAGGGAGAGATAATATAATAGAAAAAAAAAAAAAAAAAAGGTTTGAGGTTTAAGATAAGGAAAGGGAGAGATTCTTAAATTTACCGTTATAAGCAAAACAGACTTGACTTGGGGAAAATTATTTGTTTATTATTAAAACCAAAACAAGGTAATAAGAAAGAGAACAAGATAACTTCCCCCCACCCCTCCCTCTTCCCAGGCTTAACATTTATCTCTAGGACTCTAGTACCTTCCCTCATGCCCCAAGTGGCACAGCAGAGAATAGGAAATGGGGGTTACGGTCAGTTCATCACTTGTTGCTTTATGCCGCTCCTTCCTCCTCAAGGGAAGAACTCCTCACATTCCTCCTCTGCTCCAGCGTGGGGTCCCTCCCATGGGCTGCAGTCCTTCATTAAACTGCTCCGGCGTGGGTCATCTCTTCCACGGGGTGCAGTCCCTCCAGAACGGCTGCCCCAGCGGGGCCTCCACGGGCCACAGCCTCCTTCAGGCATCTCTGCCTGCCCTGACGTGGGGTCCTCCCAGTCCTTCCTCGCTTACCTTGGCGTCTGCAGCCGTTCCTCTCACAAGAAATTCTTCACAACAGGCAGGCAGAAGCCTCTCAGGGTCTCTTCACATCTCATCTCCTCTCCACTTCTTGCAGCCGGGCTGGGCCAAGTCGGGCCCAGTCGGCTGCCCGGCGAGAGGCCAGAGGGTGAGGCCTGCAAGGTCCACAAGGCTCGCGCCTCCCTGCCTCTGACCCTGCTCAGCTGCTTCACATCTTCCTCTTTTTTGTCTGTTTTTCCTCTTCTTAAATACTTTGTCACAGAGACATTATCAGGGAACATTCTGCTACCAATTGGCTTGGCCCTGGCCAGCAGCGGGTCCGCCCAAGGCCCAGCTTAGTCCCCTGGACAAAGGGGAAACTTCTGGCAGCTTCTTATAGAAGCTGCCACCGTAGCCCCCCCTCACTAAATAAAACCCCTACAAGTCTTACCTGAATGCATTACTGCACAGTTAGAGGACTCTCTCCATCCAAGTATGGAGCAAAAAAGTTTTGGATGCAGCAAAATTACCATTGTGGTTTCTCTCACCTCTCCTCACTCTTACCCCACAGTGTGCCAAATCATTGGAATTTCAGCCAGAACTGGTACTTATCTGCATGTTAAAAACATTTTTACTTTTGGCTAAAGAGGCTTTGGGAGTTTCAGCACAGCTTTTGAAATCAGAAACATACTCTTACCTTTGTAGTGCAGCGACTTTCAAAGCAAAACAGTTGCTGGTGGATTATGAAACAACTCCACAGCATACATTGCAACTCTACAACACTCATACAAGGTCAGAATAGTTATAGAATCACCGAATCACAGAATGGTTTGGGTTGGAAGGGACCTTTAAAGGTCACCTAGTCCAATCTTCCTGCAAGGAGCAGGGACATCTCCAACCAGATCAGGTTGCTCACAGCCCCGTCCAACCTGGTCTGGAATGTTTCCAGGGATGGGGCATCCACCACCTCTCTGGGCAGCCTGTTCCAGTGCTTGCTGAGAGAGGTAGTAGATACCTCATCCCTGGAAACGGTCGACTATGAACTGATAACTATGATATGTTAACCAGTGCTGGGAATGCAGAAGGATACTGAAAATTATTCATCTATACCACTCAGTCACTACAAAGGTCCCTGGCTTGGTTTTTGCCCTCTAGCAACTGCCACAACCGCTTGAAGGTCATTCTTTGCACATGACACTGCTTCTAGGAGACCATGTGGCAGCAGGACTTGAAGAGTCAGGAGCTTCATCTGCTCTCCAGGTCTGTGTCCGCTTGTCCAAGCTGTAGGAGTTCAAGCACATATAACAAATGCTCCGATCCCGGAGGACAGCAGACAATGGATTTAGTTTGAAAACAACATTGTACAACTTTTTGATAACCAGTAACTAATGAAAGATGCACTGGCCAGGGTAATTGTGAAGACGGAGAAATCACTGGAATAAATAAATAAAAAGCCTTGTTTTACTGGAAACATTTCTGTAGTGAAACCAACTGCAAAGAGACACAAAACAATCTTGCCAGTAATGGATAGCATTTATCACATTCACAGATTCCAGGAGCCATTCTGCACACCTGAGGCTGCTAACAACGCGGGGGATGGGAGGAGTTACACTAAAGGCCAACATATGGCAGTAAATCTGGAATAGCTGAACACTGCAATAAATTCACAGTAATAATCCAAGATGATTCTAGAACAATTATGGGGCTGTGCCTCCCCAGTTGCCCCGTAAAGAGGTGTAAAGGTAGGAGATTGCAAGCATCTTGATTTATATGCAAAAAAAAAAAAAGTGAAATTCAGGTTTAGGAGCAGATTTCTTGCAGATAATTCTAAAAATTAGGCATCTACTGCAAGGCAGGCTCCTACAACAGTCAGCAGAGGCAGACACCTCTGGACACCGCCTCTGTGAAGTTGAGTGACCCATCACTGGACAAGCCTTGTTCTTTCCACTGATCACATAAGAAAACTAAGTTGTGTGAACACCATAAAGCTTGAAAAGGACAGAATGTTTAAATTACAAGATCATAGAAAAGAAAATCGATGTTCTAAGTTTTATTTTAATGATTATTTTTAATGGAACTCTGTTTGCCTTAGTCCTGCAACCCTCAAAGGCATGTGAGGAAATAATTAAGGCATAATCTCTTTTGCTTTGTAAAATATGGACCAATAAATTGCTGTTAAGATTGATAAGGGGCTGAAGCAAAGCACAAGCCTGAGGTAGACATCACCTTGCTATTTCTCAAGATGATGCAAAGAAATTGAAGTTGAGCCTTTTGCAGGCAAATCACATGCCAAATTGTGAAAAAAAAAAAAAAAAAGTAAAGTCCTGTGCATAGCTCCTTTGCTT
>WHYT01014791.1:64419-81050 GCA_009806455.1 Tetrax tetrax | reverse complement strand
TTTTATTTAATTTAATTTAATTTTATTTCATTTCATTTCATTTCAAGAGGTTACAAAGTTATTCCATTTTGGGAGAGGGTATGTTAGTTCATCAGCTGCCTGCCCACATGGCTGAATACCTGCTTACCTGCCTTCTCCTCCCACTCTTGGGTTGGCTTCTGCTGTCCAGCTACCTGCCTGAAGGCAAAAATGACAAAGATCGTGGAGGCTGGCAAGCAAGGATCATCACTTCAGTATTTCCTGACAGAAAAATAATGCATTTGCTGCAAAAATAGGTGTGAGAAATAGTCACATGAAAGTTTCAATGTTGAAAAAAATAACTTTTTTCCCTTAGAAAATCATTCCAGCTAAGGTTTTCCCCCATTGCAGTTACTATAAGGATTGATTGCTCCTATGGACAGAGGTGACTGCAAGACTGCTTGAGATCAGATTTAGAGATAGGGGATGCAGGAGTCAAATCTGAACATGGGCATCAGTGTGGCTGTACATTCACAATTTTGTCACCGATGGTGTCCACTGTGTATCTCTATCTGGGCACACCTGAGTCAAATATTCTGATATAATGATTCCATACTATGATCTTGATCCTGTGTGATCTACAAACTCATATTAAGGAGTTTGCAGGACTGCTATGGAAACATAGTGAACCATGAAATGTATATTGGTGTGAATGTAAACTCTAAAGTCGTGCTGCTAGAGCAATATTAACATGTGGCAGAGCCCTGCTGCTCTGAAAAGCAATCATGCAGCAAACAGTGAGTCTCTCTTTCCCCCTTCTCAATCCCACACAATGACAAAGAAAGATTTTAGATTTTACTTGTGGAAGTGATGACACCTAAGTCCTAAGAAAGTAGCTACTGTGGAAGATGAATATTCTTCAAATTACACCTCTGGCTTCACATTTCCCTCCCTCGTATTCTTGTCATATTTCCCTTCTTACCTGTATGTCAAGCATGAATATAAAACAATAAAGATAGCGATAAATTTCTATTGATCTGGAAAATAAACTAGGAGCCAGTTTAAAGTGGAGACAACGAAAAGTTATAACATTCTGTTAAAAAAAAAAAAAAAAAAGACATCACTGTTGTGGTCCTTTGAAAGCTAGACCTGTATCTGGACCTTGTCCTACAGGTTGTGGGAAAGGAGGAGAATGAAAGGGGAAGGGAGATGTGTCAAATAAACTAACTTTGAAAAAGAAGTATATCCCAGATTTGAAAGGGTGAAGATGAAGGCTCAACTTGAAGTCTTCCTGGAGATTGATGGAAGCAATCTTTTTTAACATGAGGAAAGCACTTGGATTTGATCAGTGGCAACTTAGAGGTCTCCAAACTGAATCAAACTCCTGCTGTTTTCTTGATTTTTACCTCTTCCTCTTTCTGATTCACTTGAGAAGCCCATCAGTAGGAAACAAGGGAGAGTCCAATCTGCTGCTGGTGTAACTCAGTTTCGCCCCATGATGTCTAAGGGGAGCTCACCTGAGTCATTATCAGGAGATGGTGCCGCACAAACTAAATGCAAAGAGGAAGGCTCAGGCAGTCTGAGCTGATGCAATTTGCTCCCTGGGAGGAGGAAGAAGCCTTGACGAAGGGGATGGAGAGGTTATCATAACTTACAGCTTTCTACATGCTCCTGCCAGACACATCTATTGCTTCATCTCATTGAACTGCATGATTTAGAATCCCTTTGACTCGGTTGTCTTCAATCCATATGCAGTGTAATTTAACCTTGACTTCCATTAACTTCAGGGGAGCTACACAAATTGTGCCGACTGAGATCCGGCCTTCAGTAGTCCATCAGACCCACTAATCCAGGTGGGAAGCTACTCTGTGCATCAGACATGCCTTCACTATCCTCCTTCTCCTCTATCTTTCTTTTATAAAACACCATCTCCACCATATTGGAGTTGTGCTGGACTTAAGCTATTATGGCAGAGAAAAAAAAATCCAGCTCTTCATTTGAAAAATGGAATTTGTTTTATCTCCTGCTTTTCTTTCCCTTGAAGGCCCAACACTATTCTACTATTCTAGGTGGCTGCCACTGAATTGGGGATGAAACAAAACCAGTTAGGGAATGGAATACATCAGGAAAAGCCAGCCTGCAGAGGATCAGAGAGATCATTCTCACACAAGTGTCCACAGAAATGAGAAGTAATGAGCTGAGCCCTCCTCAACAGCTTTTCATAGTACAAAGCATTGGGCAGCTGGTCAAGTGGAGAAAAACAAACAAACAAACAAACAACCCTCTTTTTTTAATTCTTTCCTTTTATTTTTAGCCAGAAAATGTGTTTAGTCCAGGATGAGGAAATCTGTCATGTTGGTTAGATTCTCCTCACCACAACAACACTGAAAAGGACAGCTGCTCCAAATGGGTCACTTCTCCCATCAGCCACAGGGTGAGCACAGCAGTGGTTGATTAACAGCATGGGGTAAAAGCCATATCGGACAAGGATGAGGTGAAACCTTGCTCAGAAATGAAGCTATGGGAGAAATGAAATGAATTGGTTGCAATTTTCCAGGAGCCTGCAGCCATGACTCCAGCAATGAGCCCATGAGTTCACAACTCTGCACTATGTTTCTGTTCTACTTGCAACACTGGTCACATCTATGCCCTAAGATAGTTCAGATATAGGTTCAGTTACATTCAGTCAGTCTGTGGCAGGGAGTTAGGGCAGAAACACATCACCCCAATTGAGAGTCTGCAGAGAGAAGGATGTCCATGCAATGGTCAGTACACTGGAGATTGTTTTAGCCATGTCTTGATAGTCGAGGGAACGGTATTCATATCCTCCAACTTTAGGTATTTACCTAGATCACAGAATCATAGAATAGTTTGGGTTGGAAGAGACCTTAAAGATCACCCAGTTCTAACACTACTGTTATAAGCAAGGACATCTTTCACTAGACCAGGTCATTCAAAGTTCCATCCAATCTTGCCTTGAACACTTCCAGGGATGGACATCCACAACTTCTCTTGGCAACCTATCCCAGTGTCTCACCACCCTCTTTTGACCTAAGTCAAAAGATCTCCACAGTCTCCTACAGCTGACAGTGAGAAACCATAGGTGGGATTCATCTTATCTATCTTCAGGTGTCTACCTTCACATGTCTAAATCTGCACTGGTTTCCTAGTGCAGCAATATAATAATAGAGACCTAGACAACAGAGTCAACAGAGGTAATGACACAGGTCTGCCCATGCTAGGGTAAACGCTTAGTTTTTGTCAGATAAATCATGCCCTGAACTTGGCTCAATAAAGAGAACTTGCTCAGATGGAGGCACTTATATTGCAGATATCGATTTTAGGTCAGACAGCTTTCACCTATGGAAAGTTATTTGGTGAAGGTGTCTGACCTGGGTGTGCTCTATCTTTCTGAAGAAGCCTTAATTCACTCCAACAACTCCAAAGGAGATCTTGGGTAATCAGTTGGCTGATACACGCTTCCTATTTTGAACACAGAACTGTGCATGCAGACATCAGTTTAAAAACTGACATCTAATCTAACACAGGCCACCAAATACCATTCAGTAATGACTTTACTGGAAAAAAAATATTATGGTTCCCTCCTTGCACATGGAAACGACTGTACTACCTGAACTGGTAGGTGTCTTCCACAGTGCTTTAAAGCCTTACAGACTCACAAATCTGACAGGGAAGGGTTTTCTTTCTGAAACAAAGTATATATATTTTTTTTTTTTTGCAAGCCATACAATTAATTTCAGTGTGACCCAACAACTTCTTACCACACAATTGAGTAAGAGAGGAGTAAGTATAATCATTAAAAGTCAACATACGTAAGATCAGTAAAAGAAAACCAGAAGAGAGATCAAATCAGAATTAAACTCAGTGAAATTTGAAGTCACATATGAATTTCAAGATATCCTGGGACTCGATCTGCCTCGCTTGAAAGGGTGATTTCTACTTGCAGCTTTTATTTACAAGAACTGCACAGTAATGTCCAGCGAGCGACATGTGGATTCATGCTTATGAGCTGCATGGCAAATGCTTATGCACCTCCCACAAAAACCTTCTAATTAAATGTTAATTAAATGCAACACATTAGGCTTACCAGACACTCTGCTGCTGAGTTATATACATACACTGCAGACACTCTAATGAAATACTTGACTTTGATTTATGAACATGAATGCAGCTAGAACTGGGTTTCGTGCTGGTATCTAATTTTGCGCAAAACAAAGGAGGCCTCCGTGCCTCTGCTAATGGTTCCAGCTTTTTAATGAATACTTCCCGTGATGATGTAATTACACAGTAACTTACAGGCAGGAAAATGACACAAGCAGAGAAATGCCTTGCATGAAGGGAACCTCCTCTCCTGGCAGTGGAAAAAGATTTTGTTGGGTCTCCAGCAGCAAACGCCCTTCAGCCTCTGCAGTGATCTCATTTCAGCCCTCATTGCTCTTGCTGCCATCACAAAACCTACACTTGCTCTAAAGAAAAAGAAACAGCTGGTAGAGCTTGTATTGCATCATGCCAGTTGCAGTCAAGATGATGAAGGGTCACAGGTGAAAAATATCAAGAGAAAATTAGAGGTGTCATACCCCAGGAGTGAACCTATTTATGCAGATGACTCCTGATAGAGCTTCTCAATGCCATGTTCACCCATTACAAGTACAAAATCATTAACACATTATTAACCTTTATTCATCTTGAAAGTAAGGAAATACATGTAATTCTGGCCCAAGTGTAGAGTAATCTAAAGATCGCCTCCTTTATATTTTTTTTTCCACTTGACCCCTTGCACTTCTAATGCGGACACTGGCTTGCAGTTTCAGAAAATAAACTCTGAAATACTTCTCTTTATTCCCATCAAGTAACGTGTAGTCTGGTATACAGGACAATTGAAACACTACAGTATTTCTCAAATTACTAATTTTCTCCTGGTCTTTTCTGTGGCATTCTCCTTTAGTACTCAGAAAGGGAAATAGATCTTGTAATGCCATGTATTCTAACCCCTCAGTGATAATCAGCATCTAATGTACAGTACGCATCCATGCAGTATCCACTCTCACCACAAAATACACTGGCAGAGGAATAGGTTTTTTTTTTTGCAGATTTCACATTAAAAGTCCTCCAAAGCTCTGAAACTACTTGAAGGTACCCACCTGCTAGAGAAGCCTCCAATTCTCCTTCTTCGTTCTTGTGCAATGACCCACCCAGCAAAAACCCAGGGCAAATTGCCCCATGCCAAATTTGTAAAGCTTTAGACACAGGTAAAATGAGCTCAGGTAGAGTTTGTGCTGCTACACTGCTGTCAGTAACTGGATTGGTACTTTTACTCTTGGCTATTTTCTTTTTCAAGGCCATATGTATTTTTCCTTAAAAACATATGGCTTATTTCTCACTGTGGCAAAGAGTATTGCTCTCCAACCAAGCCCAGCAATATAGATGAGAGAAATTTGAAAATAACAGCCCTTGCTGAAATGGTAAGAGGCTGAAGTCACTCATGTTGGCATGGTACTTTGATATTCCCGGGATGGAAGACATGGCTGAAATGCACATTACTGTCTCAGGGACCAAGAAGAGAGCACGGATGAAATAATGATAAGCAAAGGCAAAATAAATTGGTTCCTTGCCTCCCTGAGGGTAGGCTGTGCTGATTTTATGAATGTGAGAACCTATTCTTGGCTTTACACAGGCATCTGTGAAAAATGTGTTGCTGTTGCATCCCTGTATGCGTAACCCGTCAAAAAGAGTGAGCACGGAGAAATTTAGTGCACCTGACACATTCTGCAGGAAGGCTTGTGGAATGGACCACACCTTTCTGGAGGACTTTGTGTACACTGCAGCTAACTAAAGGACCAGCAAGGTCAGAGACTACGTTGGATGTAGTCCTAGAAAGCCATCCAGGCGTACTAAATAAAACAGAAGCCAGTAAGCATCTAGGGAGTGGAGATGTTAATGCATTCAGATCAGAGATGTCGCCAGCAGAAGGCTCAAGCAGCAAAGCTCAGAACATAAGACCATAGGAAGCTTTACCTTAAAGAGAGGTCCTTACTTCTGAGGAAACATAAACAGCTATTTGAAACATCTCATTATTCCAGCCTTTCCATAATGCTAAGTGTAACGGAAGTTTTCCTTGGGAATTCCCACCCTACAAACAACAAAAGATGCTGTTGTATGAAGAAGGTAGAAAAATGAAAACTGATAAATGTTGCATTGGCAGTACTGTAACAAAGACTTACTAGTTAGCATGGAGCTGTGAGCCCATAGCTCACAAGGTATGCCTAGCCTGCAAGACCATGCTATATCAATGTGGAGAAACTGTTTTTAAGGTATTAGATGACCTGTCGTAGGCATCGTCTCCAGGATGAGAAGGTTCACACCGAGCAATGCCTTTGCAATGTGTTCAGAGGGCAGGCCAACGCTACCTTCAGTCCTTGTAAACAACTAACTTTATTTTTGGCAAGACTGTAGGCAATTTAAAAGATTGAGATCATACAGAAGTTTTGGCTTCAAGAGAAAAACAGTGCTTCGTATTTATTTTTGGCTCTAAAGGCAGCTTAATTAGCTATAATCAGTCAGGAGTAGAGCATACCATTGAACTCAACTCATGAGCGCCACAGACTAGTTACCAAAATGCACTCGTTATTTCAGAAGTTGAGAAAGTTCTTGTCTCATGCTAGCCTTCGTGGGTTAAACTCTTTTCCAGCCACAGGAACTGAAAAATTTGAATGAAGGTGACACATTGTCCATCTAAAACCTGTAACTAATCCAGAAGCCAATTGATTTTATTTATTTTATTATCAATTACTATTATAATTTATTATTATATAATTTTAAATTAATTATTATATTATTATAAAAGCAAATAATTTATATAAATTGTTTCAAAATATTCCTTCATTTCTGAGACTTATGACCTGAATATTAAGCAATCCCTTGAAGTAAAGGTGCCTTTTTTCCCTCTACATGATTTGTTCATCTTTCCTTGTCCACATGGAATATCTTCTTTGATTTTTTTTCCCTCCAAAAGCATTGTAATATATTGCTTGATCACAAAGTGTTTTAAAAACTGCGTTTATCAGATTTCCCTCAAGCAGATTCCCAGAGGAAAGCAGATTGAGTGGCTTTTAAAACTGTCTGGTCCACCTACTGCTCAGACTAATGTACTGCCAGGATGGGAGGAACCAAAGGAAGCAATAAAGGGTGATAACATCTAAGTTAATTCCAGTGAAATCTAAATGTTTAACACAACAATGAAAGTAAATGCTGCTCATCTATCTTCTGAGGGAGAGAGTGAGAAATTAAATGGAAAACTTTAAAACACGTAAGAAAATGGACCTGTGAATTGCTCACTATGAATTAGGTATGCTAACAAATCAATGGCCACCCAGGACTTCAGATTGGTCACCATGAAGTTATTCTCAACTTTGCAGCAGGCGCTGGGTCCAAAGCTGATGAGAATTGGATTAGGTTGTCACTGTTGCTATGAGGGTACAGGGGGATGCTTTGCCTCTAGTTCTACATGGTCTGTGGTCCATAGGGCAAGAGTTATGATTCTCCCCCAAAGACAGAAGTGTAATTCATAAATTAGCAAGTTCAAGACATTGTATGAACAGAGAGTCACTGGTTCCATGGGGATGGGAAATGGTGAAACCTAGGTTCCTGTGAAACTGCATCTCATGATGTCTTAGATGATTATGCTAAAATTCTAGTTTGAATTAAAGTCTATTGGTTGTCAGGCAGAAAGGGAAAGAGATTTTCTGAATGCCTAGCTTGTGGAAAAAGCTTGAACTGGAATTTGTGCTCTGTTAGACACTAAAGGGGAACAGGATAGAAAGCATACTTTGGTGTCTAAAACAGCCAGGGCCATTGTCCCCGTGGAACCACTAGTGATGCCACTCTTTTCTACCTGCGAGGCCATTCATTTTCACTCAAACCTGTGAGAATTTAATATTTTCCGTCTATCAGATTTCACTTAAATTGCCAAATGGACTCAAAAGTCATGAGAAGGGAACAACTGACAGGCTTAAGTATGCAGTTTCACCTGACCAAGTCTAATTGAGGAGAGCCCATCAGTGGTGAGTTTTGACACTGAGAGCTGCAGAGGCTGCCAGGACAAGAAAGAAGCACCGAGACAAAGTTCATATTTGGGACAGAAAAATAAAACCAGAAGTATCTTTGTAAGTAAACTGAGATGCAGGGAAAGGACTTAAAATGAGATAGATTTGCAGAAGACACAAAACTGGGAGGAATGGCTGATATGCCAGAGGGTCATGCTGCCATCGAGGGACACCTTGACAGATGAAGAAATGAGCTAACAGGAACCTCATGACATTCAAAGAGGGGAAATGCAAAGTCCTTCACCTGGGAAGGAACAACCCCGTGCACCAGTACATGCTGGGAGCCACACAGCTGGAAAGCAGTTTGGCAGAAAATGACCTGGGGGTCCTGGTGGACACCAAGCTGAACATGAGCAACATGTCATTGTAGCAAAGGTGGCAAGTGGTATCCTCAGCTCCATCAGAAAAAAAAACGCATTACCAGCAGGTTGAAGAAGGTGATCTTTCTCTTCTGCTCAGCACTGGTGAGGCCACACCTCGAGTACTGTGTCCAGTTCTGGACTCCCCAGTACAAGAGAGACAGGGACATACGGCAGAGAGTCCAGCAAAGGGCCACAAAGATGAGGCCTCCTATGAGGGAAAGCTGAGACATCTGGTTCTGTTCGGCCTAGGGAAGAGAAGGCTTAGAGGGGAGATCTTAATAATGTCTATAAAAACCTGAAGGGAGAGTGCAAAGAGGACGGAGCCAGGCTGGTTTCAGTTATGCTCAGTGACAGGACAAGAGGCAATGGGCACAAACTGGAACACAAGAGGTTCCCTTTGAACATCAGGAAACACTTTTTCACTGTGAGGGTGACTGAGTACAGGCACAGGTTGCCCAGAGAGGTTGTGTAGAGGTTGTATTCTTAGAGATATTGAAAAGCTGTCTGGACGTAGTTGTGAGCAACCAGCTCTAGGTGGGTGTGCTTGGACAAGGGTCAGATGTCCTCCAGAGGTCCCTTCCCACCTCAAACATCCTGCAAGTCTGTGATTCTGCATGGAAGAAGTCAGATATTAGATTTTGAAGAGATTGATTGGCTGGAGAATTAATATCCCTGGCAATCAGAAAAAGTGGAGAAAGTCTAGGAAAATCGAGTAGCTGGTAATGCAAGGTATGACGGCAAACCAACAGGAGGTGACGGGAACATGGACTGAAGTCTGGACTATAGAGTGAAGCAATATCCTGTGAAAAGGATTAGGAAATAAAGGAAGAGAGAGAAAAAAAAGACTTTCCAACAGGGATGAAAGGAGGTGGTCAGTGAGAAGGAAAATATCCACATTATTTTTTAGAAAGATGAAGGGGTAGAGAAAATGGTTCATAACAGTAAAGC
The DNA here is from genome assembly GCA_009806455.1 of Tetrax tetrax. Taxonomy (NCBI): domain Eukaryota; kingdom Metazoa; phylum Chordata; class Aves; order Otidiformes; family Otididae; genus Tetrax; species Tetrax tetrax. The sequence goes on along the minus strand of WHYT01014791.1, from coordinate 71,659 downwards.
CTGTGTCAGGCAGCTCTGTGATGTGTTCAGATAATGCTGGACAATGGGCCCTGTCCCCCTTTCAGTCATGAAAGTGTCTGGAATGAGATTCACTCTAGGGTGGGGGGAAAAATGAGTACTCAGGAATCACAAGGGAACAGAAGTTAATTTTGGGGGTGGAAATAATACGGTGCTTCATCAAGATGCACAGCATAACTCTCAAAAAAACCCAACTACAATCGAACAAAACACCAAAGAAGGAGATGTATCATCAAGACAAGAGAGACATGGGAATTTTTGTGGGTGTTAAAATTGCCTTTTTTACATTTTAAGGGAGTAACCGGTGGTCAGCTCTAACAATAACACACTGAATCTTTCGTGTTGTCCACAACCAATTATGCCCAGGAGTTGAGTGCGCTATGATCAATTTAATAACAGACATGTCAGCTGCCTGCAGACAACCTGTGATTAGGCTTGGTTTCATCACACCTACCTACAAAGTGGGCACCCACTAAGCTAGCCAGTCTTGATTCCTTCCTTGCTCAACAGAACAAGATCAGCACCTATAGAGGTGATTCATCCTCCTCTCTCCCCACATCTGATCCCCCTCCCAGCTTATGGTGGGATGAATCACCCTGTGGAGATATCATTCAACCTCTGACAGATACTGAGGAAATCCACTTGACTGTCTTAACGGTGTATCTTTCAGTTGGCTAGAAGTATAAATCCAGTTGAGATGATTATTTGGTTGCCTTGGGGCTTCTGTCCATCTGGGGCATGAGGTTTTTTTTTTGGGGTTATGAAATGGAGATTACCCCATCATAGTGCTATCCCAGGTGGCAGAAGCAGCCTTCAATCCAAGCAGAACCCCATCCTTACAGGAATAGCACTACTTTATCCGACTCCAGCTTATAGCTCAAGTCTCTTCGTATTGCCAAGATGTCATTTAGAGCTACAGGAAAGAAAAGGCCGTCAACCTTTTGACAGTGAGAGCCAATGGGTTGCTTGTTTTTCCAGCAGTCATTAGCATGTGCTATGTGGCTATCAAGTTTTGGGGAATGAGGGGAGACACAAAAGGCTTCAGACACCCATCATCACTATAATTTGCAAATACTGCCGCATGAGTAATTTCCATGCAAATGACCTTGAGGAAAATATTAATAATATGATAATGAATCATTTGCATACACTGCCGAGTATGTTATCAGTTCAAACAAGAAAGTTTGTCCAGAGCTCTTTGTCAGCAAACAGAGAAGCAGAACAAGCTCTGCGAGTAACTCTTACATTGAAAATCCCAGCTAATATCTGAAAACATTGGCAACAAGCTTGACATTTTGCAAGATTTTTTGGATTCCAGATCACAATGAGAGGCAATAGGACACTTCGGCACTGTAAAATTGTTACTCATTGTTCAGAGCTTAGTATCACTCTATTTTCATCTTTCCTCTTTTGCATGCTCTAGCATTTCCTAAACATCAGAAAAAGTAGGTTTCCTGATTCTGAGAATCTGAACATGACAAATATATTCCAGTTGTGCTTTCCTTAAAATCTACTAAAATCTGAACTGAATTTTTAGCAATCAGTTACACATAACAGAGCAAAACACCAAACCAGCTTGTCCATAAGATTTTAGATATTTTAACTTGCAACAGATCTACGATAATTTCTTCCAGGTGATTTACAAACTATTGAAAATTCCATCCAAAGTTGAAAAAAAATCCATGCTGTAGACTTATACATTTCTTCTCCCTTCTTGATATTACTTTCCCTGTGGTGACTACATTTATTATAAGCATAGAAAGGACAGTCTCAAACATAAAATATGTGCTTTGCATGCTAAAAAGGCTAGTTTCTCAAAGCTGAGAAAAATTTTGGGAGAAATTGACATAAGTGTAGACAGGACTTCATGAATGAAAATTGAGAGTCATTTAGGAATAATTTATTAGATGGCTAAAAGCCAAGCATCCGCAATCAAGGCAGAAGATAACTTTGAGTGAAAAGCCATTATGATTTTCTGACAAAGTGAAAATATCAAGTAGAAATATCTATACATAAATGTGTTATCTTTGTGTCTGTGTGCATTTATTACTAATTGCTTCCTTACTTCTTCTGTGTATATGTGTATTTTTTTTCATGCAGATTTAAAAATAGACATTTATATATTTTTCATAGAATCATAGAATGGATTGAGTTGGAAGAGAACTTTAAAGTTCATATAATCAAACCCCTATGATATGGGCAGGAACATCTTCCACTAGACCAGGTCACTCAAAACCCCTTCCAATCTGACTTTGAACACTTCCCATGATGGGAAATCCACAAATTCTCTGGGCAACCTCTTCCAGTGTCTCATAGTGAAAAAAAAATTCTTCTTTATATCTAATTTAAATCTACCCTCTTTCATTTTAAAGCCATTATCTCTTGTCCTATTGCAACAGGTCCTTGTAAAAAATCCCTCTCCAGCTTTCTTGTAGGCCCCACTTAGGTACTATAAGTTTTCCCCAGAGCCTTCTCTTCTCCATATTGAACAATGCCAACTCTCTCAGCCTGTCTTCATAGGAGAGGTGTTTCAGTCTTCTGACCATTTTTGTGCCCCTCCTCTGGATGCATTCTAACAGGTCCATGTCCTTCTTGTGCTGGGGACTCCAGAGCTGGACACAGTGCTCCAGGAGAGGGTATCAGAGTAGAGGGGGACAATGACCTCCTTCGATCTTTTGGCCACACTTCTTTTTGTGCAGCCCAAACTACGATTGTCTTTCTGGGCTGCAAGTGCACATTGTTGGCTCATGTCCAAAATTTTCAACCACCAGTATTCCCAAGTCCTTCTCCACAGGGCTGCTCTCAATCCATTCATAACCCAGTCCGTATTGACATGGGGAGTTGCTGTGACCCACGGACAGGACCTTGCACTTGGCCTTTTTATCTACTCCTTTTTAAATTTACTTTACTTGGCCTTTATTTATTTACTTATAAATCCTAGATCACAGAGGGCAAACAGAAAAGGACAATTGAAATTTTCACAAAGAATAAATAAGGTGGGGAAATTCCAAACTGGCAGGAATTAAGCATTGTGGAAGGAAGGTTTTTAAATATGGCAGAATAAGAATGAAGCCAAAAGTGTCAAAGGCCAGCAATCTAACCATCTACAACTAATGGCATTATAGAAGAAGGAGAAATATTGAATAAACATTTCTGATCTATATTAGGAGATGTCAACACTTGTTGATATTTTCAGCCTTGGTAATGTTAAGTTTTCATGCACCTTGGGATCCCAGAGGCATTTCAGAAGGCTCAGTAAGACTTACGGTTACTCTCATACTGAAAAAGGGCAAAGATTAAATTATAGACTGCTTAGCCTGACATCAATCCCAAACAAAACATTGAAATATAGCTGTTAGTTGGTAAAGAACAGAAGGACAGGCAAATAACTAATGTCAGGCAACATGGTTTTGCAGGAAAGAAGCACTGCAAAAAAATGAGTTTGATTTCATTCTTTCACGGTATTTGCTAGAAGAAATTTGGGAGAAAGTACAGACATCTTGAAGGAATTTGGCTTAGTGATCACTGAATCAGAGTCATTGAAGTTGGAAAGGATCTCTCAAGATCATCTAGTCCAACCAACTACTCAAGTAGAGTCGGCTAAAGCAGGTTGCCCTGGACTATGGCCTATCAGGTTTTGAATACCTGTATGGATGAAGACTCAAGTGATGGATGACTGTGACATTATAAAACAGACCCAAATAGTATTATTGCCATGTGAAATGGATTGTAAGATAACTTACTGACAGTTAGTGGGAAATCATTGCTTGATAGACCTGCTTCCAACAAAATTTTGAAGGAATGAGTCTTAGACCTCTACTGATCCTATATTTTCATCAGCAGTCTGAAAATAAATATAAAATTAATTTTGATCAAAGTTGCACACAACAGTAAGTTAGGAAACAGTGACAAGTGATGGGGCTGCAGCAGTCCTAAAGGGCAGCCTGGATCAGTCAGTCAGCTGCGACCATTCCAGTAAAATGCAGTTGCATCCAACCAAATGCCAAGAACAAGGGTCATGCTTACAGAACAGAACATGGTTTTCTAGCTCATGGGAGCTGCGAACAGAGTTTTGGGAGCTGAATGGCATTCAGCCATGACCTCCCCTCGTAATGTTGTGGCAAGAGCAGTCACAGTTGCATGACCAAGGGAGAAGTGAGTGGGAGAGAAAAGCAATGCTGTATTTACAGATAGAGTTGGTCAAGCCGGTACTGCTGAATTTGCATCACTTTGTTGTCCATCCTTTTCAAAAGGTCACTAGAGGTTCTGGAAAATACTGCACTATAAGTTAAGATGTAGAGAAAGATTACTTATTAAATGAGACATAAAGAGGTCATGCTGTTTATAAGAAAAAAAAAATAAAAATTCAGTGCCTAGGTTGTGGCATAGATATACCTGCATCAGAGGAAATTGTGGGTATTTGAGTTTCTTTAATCTAGCAGAGAAATGCAAAACAAATACCAAAAGCAGAAAGCCGAAGGCAGAGAGATCCAAATTAGAGGAAAGGCACACATTATTAATGGTGATTAATCACTGAAACAAACTATCCAGGGAAGAAGCAGAATCTCATCTCCTGATGTTTTCAGAGCAAATCTATTTGCTTTCTCAGGCAAGATGCTTTTGATAAACATATGCTATTGGTCTTGCTACAGAATGAATCAGTAAAATTTAAGAAAGAGTTCAAATAAAGTGACCTTGTGACCCTTATTTTCTTATCTTTTCTTCTAAGGCTTGTATGAGACTATGAATCTTTACCTAATTAGCTATATTCAGCCATTACAAACATAATGAAAACAGTCTGGTTACAACAGAATCAGGATACATTTACATAAGACACCTCCAAGCAAACACAAAAGTCTTCCAGACAAAAAAAAACCCAAACCTGAGTATTAATTGACAAGTGGAGGGGGAAGAAAATCCTTTTTCTGTCCCACACTGATTTTTATTCCCATTTTGTCTTGGAGAGTCCGTCCTGAACTGGACATCTTTGATCTGAGACAGCATAGGTTTCCACCAGCATATGTCATTTTCCTTGCAAATTTTTTAAAAAATTGATATTCACTCAAATATAGGTAAGATCTCCTCAGCTTGTTGTTTATCGCAGAAGTTGAATGCAATGTCTGATTTGTTTTTCAGCCTGAGTGCTCAACATTGCTTAGAAGCATCGCTTTGAAGATGTCCCAAATGATCACCTAAAGGTAGTGGATATGTTCAGATGATGAAGTGAAGAAAGTCACATGTTGATATTTTTGATAGCAGCACAATTAAGGGCTGTCATACAATATCTGTGCACAAATTGGTTTATGTTAACATGATCTCAGATAAAATTATACAAAGCCAAAAAATTATAGCATTACTGTAATTGTTACATTATTAAATAATGCCAAAATTAGCACTTTAAGCCTCTCTCTTCCATTAACTAGCTAGTCTCCACCCAGAACGTTGCCCTGTAACAACATGTAGTGCTAAGGCTGGCAGGTTGGGAACAGAATGATTCTGGAGTTTGAGACATTAATTAAGAGCAACTGGATTCTGATTTATTCTATTCTCATTCATCAACACAGCTTAGGTGCTAGCTTTCGGATTTGTTTTCTTACATTTACTGCAATTTCCTTGGCTTGTTAGTAGAGCATCCAGGATTTTTGAGCAGTCTCCTATGTAAATACTAGCCAGGCTTTGAATGGTTTCATTTCCAAGAACAGATGAAAGCAGCACAGTCGTTCCAAAATGGCCATAGCCCAAAACATTCAATGCTCACAGCCAGCTACTCCTGGACTGTCTACAAACCAAGGGTTAGTGGCAGGCAGCATATGGCAAATACGTTGCTTTTCAGAAAACTGTGATCTCTTTGTGGGCCACTTTTAAGTAGATAAATGGACCGAGTGGTTTGTTATGAATTATATATGCCATTTCTGTATGTCACCAGATGTGTTTCAGTGTAAAATCACCAGTCCGTAATGATTAGTTAGCAAGCTGGATACGAGGAAAGCTTGGATGGGCATTTTCAGCTAGCTGGTTTTTAAACCCTTGTCAAGCTAAATCAAATTATGCCCAGATATCAAAATTTAAATGCCAGTGACTTAAACATCAGTGCTGATAATGTGCATCTGTATTTTTTACTGATGTATCTCAGTGTTGCAAAAAAGATTCATTGGGGAGAGTAATTATTGTACGTAAGCATAACAGTGACTATTGCAATTGCTCTAGTAATTGCTGGCCACCATTATGCCATTGATGGCAAGTCAGATGAGGAAGAGAGTGGCAAAGGTTTGCCACTGTGCTAAATACAGGTCTGAATTCCTATCACCTCTTGTCATGTCAGAGGGTATCTTTACTCTTGTTTGTAGACTTCAGCTTTACATCATCATAGTAAACTTTCAGAAATTTCTTCTAGCTTCATGGCCTATAGTTCACTTCAGATCAAATTTTAGCCCTTCACCCTTTAATTCAGTGAAGTATCTTCCAATTCACCACATAAGCCATCAGCTCCTGTCAGTCTCTTCATGTAGTTGTATTTCTACAACAGCTCAGAAAAGACTTAGCTTAGAGGAATATAACTTCAAGGAAAAGCTTGCATACTAGATCTGTACAGAGAATGTCTTCAACGAGAACAATTTTGCGCAGAGGCCATAAGAGAACTTGAAATAATTAGAAAACTGGAAAAGAGGGGTCTGTCCATCCAACAGCCCAGAAAGCTAGGTTGATTTGTTAGGGCTCTCCAAAGCAGCAGCAACAGGTTGCAAGAAGGTCTCCCACCATTTCAGTCAGTATCTCAACAACAAACACTTGCCTGGATGGAGATGCATAGTGTCCTTTGAAAAGACTGTGCCACCACCACGGGTGGAGGTCCACCAGTCTCAGGCATATAGCGTTACTGCCTTGGCAGTGAGGGGAGCACTGGGGAACTCAATCCCTGCAAAGCCAACTATATACAGAACACAAGAATATTCCAGTACCTAAAGGGGGCCTACGGGAAAGATGGGGGGAGGCTGTTCAGTAGGGCCTGTTGTGACAGGACAAGCGGTAATGGTTTCAAAATAGAGGGAGGTAGATTTAGATTGGATATTAGCAAATTTTTTTTTTACAATGATGGTGGTAGAACACTGGACCAGGTTGCCCAGAGAGGTGGTGGATGCCCCATCCCTGGAAACGTTCAAGGCCAGGTTGGATGAGGCTCTGAGCAACCTGATCTAGTCAGGGATGTCCCTGCTTCTTGCAGGGG
>WHYT01014791.1:34264-48822 GCA_009806455.1 Tetrax tetrax | reverse complement strand
GGGAAGGGAAGGGAAAAATGGTGATGAGTGAGGGAGGAAGAACATGTTGTTGCATAGAAACCTTGCCAGTTTATCCTACCTTTGATAAACACTAGATATTTATTTTTTTTTTCCAGCAGCCTTACCTCATGTCACCTCATAAAAACTGGATAATGAGATGTTTTTTGCAAAGAAGGATCCTTTTGAAGAAAGACCAAAATATTTTCAATATATAAGCCCACCAATCCACATAAAGACCACATAAAGACCATATTAAGGTCTTGTTGCAAAAAGATAGCAGTTTGCACCCAGGAAGAGAGGCAAGCACTTGACAAGACAATCAGAACCACTGCACCTTCTCAAAATAGCACAGTGGACTGCACTTTCCCACAGCAGGCTGCCTAGGAACAGGAAAAAAAAAAAAATAAAATAAAAAAAAAATCATTTATTTGTTTCTAAATGGAACCTGTGGCTTAGGAGCTCACATTTTCTCACAAACACTGGAAAAGCCTGTTGTTGTTGCTATTATTATTTCATTCTTATTACTACTATTACTATGAATTAGTATTATTAATATTATTAAATTAAGCATTATTATTCTTGTTTTCCAAGCAGAAATTACATAGGCTATTGTCAAACAAAAAAGGACAAAGATATAAGAAAGAGGAAGCCTGTCTTTGTCCCCTGCTCTGTTTGGTCCACGACACAGGACTGCACTGATCTCCCTCCAGCCCCTCCGAAAGCTCTTTCTGCACCAAAACTGGGGAAGGACAGGGTGACTGGCATCTTTTAGAGAAGTGCTGCCTTACTTCTCATCCTGCCATTGCACTCAGCTACATCTCTTAACTCATCCAGCCTCATATATGACACTTGTTAGTGCTGTAATGAGTGGTGTGTGATACTATTTTACCCAGTCTCATCCTCCTGCCTTCCTTGACAGGTGCTTTTATCTAGTCATCTTTTGAGGGGGGAAAAAAAACAACATATCACCTAAAGTCAAGTTAGAAAAGCTTACCGAGAATTCTCTTTCTCACCCCTGTTGTTCCATAATGAGGAATGGGATTTCTTTTCAGGAATCCTTTGTAATTCTGTCTCTGATGGAGAACATTATCTCAAGGGAGCCTGATTCACAATGCTTAATTCACATGTAAGTGAAGGAGTATCTGCAGGCTGGGATCAAGTCTCATCTTTAAAATAGGATGGTTTAGCCACAGAATGAAGTCCACTTGTCTGTGGGTGATGTACCTCTAAAGGCATAACCCCGGAGGAGAGAGATAACTTTATAATTCAAGAGTATCTGTTCAAAAATATTCAGGAACCGTAACCAGTGATGCATCGATACTGGATGAGTGTGTCTCCTCCACAGTTTCCTGCTCAAACAAGCATCATTCATCATGCTGTCCTACACTAGGGAGGGACAATTCAGCACCACAAATGCCTCTAGTCAGTGATTACAATAACAGGGATATTATTTCTCAAAGAAACTGATTTCAGCTTGCATTTTCTGCCGGAGAGCCCAAACAACAGTTGTGTCAGTTTAACCTGGTCAATAATTTCTCCCTAAAAAAGAAATGCTGTTCCAAGTACATGTTCATACTCTAAACGTGGTATGTGCTGTATCTTTAGGAAACAGATAGATCTGGGACTGGATGTTTGCTGTTCTTTACCTCATCTGTCTTCTTTCTGCACTATTTATTATTACAAGGTTAATAATTTTTCTAGCTTTAAGATTTTGTTTCTTCTCAGTTTCTAGACTCTGCTCTTAAATATCTTTTTTTTTTTTTTGGTGGAGGGTCCCCAGACCCCTTCTCACCACTTTTCACAAGAAAAACTCATCTGCAGACACACATCCAACCACCATCTTTAGGCAAGGGCATCATAAAAATACTTCTCTTTGTCAGCTACATTCCAAATGGTTATCTCATACTTCTTCTTTGACATTGACCCATAAATGTTCCATAGTCTGCTCAAATTTACCTAATTTTTAATTTTTTATCCCAGATCCCTCTCCTATACACTTCAGCTGAAAACTCCAAACATCAGCAAATCAACACAGTATTTTCCATTGTCTCCTTCCTTAATGTCTGTGACAAACACCATTTTCTTAACTGTGATATATACCCTGAATGTCTATCAGCTTCAAACTAATTCTGTCTCTGATCTTCCCACCCAAAGTGTGCCTTGGTTTTGCATATTTGCCTTGAATAATAACAGCACAATCTCACCTTTTTGGCCACTGCTTCCATTACATGTAACATCATGAAAGTCACTTTCTCAGGCTATTTTAACACATCTCTATTAATTCATAAGAAGGAGATGGACCAGTTGGAGAGGGTCCAGAGGAGGCCACAAAGATGATCAGAGGGCTGGAGCACCTTTCCTATGAGGACAGGCTGAGAGAGTTGGGGCTGTTCAGCCTGGAGAAGAGAAGGCTCCAGGGAGACCTGATAGTGGCCTTCCAGTACCTCAAGGGGGCTACAGGAAAGATGGGGAGAAACTCTTTAGCAGGGCCTGTTGTGACAGGACAAGGGGTAATGGTTTCAAAATAGAGGGAGGTAGATTCAGATTAGATATTAGGAAAAAAATTTTACTCTGAGGATGGTAGCACACTGGCCCAGGTTGCACAGAGAGGTGGTGGATGCCCCATCCCTGGTCAAGGTGCAAATCTGCTTCCTCATGGACAAGATTTCTCCCTACCCAGTAGCCCTGTGACCCTCTCTGGTGTAAGCATGAGCTTAAGAGCCCGGGAGCTACTGAGTCCTGATACATAGGGCAAGAGTCATCTCACTGATCCTGTGAAGCCTATCATGTAACCACCTAGAGTACAGCTCATTGCTTAGAGGTTCACTGTATAGTCAGTGGGAAAAGAAAAAAAAATATAGATACTCCAGGGTCCAACTGACCCATTTTATTTTGAGATGTCTATTCCTAATGACAAGAGGAATTGTACCCAGCTCTACAACACGCCACTGACTATACTGACTGTATCTCCCCCAATTATAGCAGAGCTGAGGGCAACTCTTTCCTGTAAAGGCATCACAGGTAGATGAAAACTGGTTATATTACCAAGTGTAAAAAGAATTTGCTGCTGTCAAGCGCACAACTTTTTTTTTCACGGTGAGGTGAAAGCATTTAGCTTCCTTGCAGGAAGAAGCCACTGGCAAGGTGTAAGCTCTGAATACCAATCCCGAAATAACACTTGAAGAACTGACTGCTTCCTTGGGAATGAAAGTGCAGACAGAAAATTTATGTGCACTCAGCCTGAGCCTTTTATTCAGCGTCCACAACAATTTTCACACAGGACATTTTGGGTTAATTAGGTCAGTCCAGATTAGTCACAGCTCTCTTAAGGAACTTTTCTAAATAGGTTTCTCTTCTTAGGGCCATACTGAATTAGTAAGAGTCTAGTCAAAATACATGCACATAGCAACCTTTTCTGGGCTAGGGCTTTAGGAAGTTTATTTAGAGAAAGCCATTTTAAAAAGCCAAGTTGTAGCCCAGCTCCTCCTGAGCACGAGGAAATAAACAGTTGCCCTGTAGCGCTAAGACATGTCTCTGGAAGTAAACAAAATAAGGGATACTTGCCCTCTCTGCCCTTTGACTTCAGACCTCCAGACCAGACTGATGGCTGCTTGCCCATACACTCAATAAAATGTGTCCATTATTGCAGTCTGTAAAATAGAGCACTAAGGTCATACTCAGAGGAGGAAAAAGAAAGGCTTTTTGTGGGTTTTTTATAAATCTAAATGCTGTTTCATGTCACCCATGCCAGTCTAGGCCCTCATCCTTTTGTCCCCAGCCATCACACTGACCCCTGTAACTCAGAAACAGCCTGAACTGATGAAACAGATTTTGTAGAGTATTATAGGCCCATATGTAGTTGTGGGCCTGGTGTGTGTCCCAGTGCTACATCCCTCAAAGCTGGGAATCCAGCTAATACAAAACCCTTCTGGAACATCTCCTAGATATCTGGAGGAGACTCAGTGGCCACTGTGTTCATAATGGTGTACTGACACACTTGGGAGCCATAAAATATCCTTCAAATCTGGCTACTATCAAGCCAGTGTCAACAAAGACTCTCATTGACAATTGTCCTCCTGCTCCTTTAGGTTGATCTTGCAGGTGTTTCAGCAAGGTGAGAAGTTTGTCATGTGTGCGTTATGGCTGGGTAAGGTTGTTGTCCCCATGAGCACACTCTCTCTGGATAGATATGATGGTGGTCATGCCAGCTCTAGCTCTTGGGCTGTGGTGAATCTGCAGAGAAAGCTGGCCAGAGCTGTGTCACGCCTTGTTGCAGTTTGCCTCATCCCAAAAAAACAGGAATTAAGTGATGGTCAAGGCCATTTCAAGTGAAATTGCTGTGTCTCTAAACCAAGAACTTCTTGTTTATGTACAAGAGAGAGAAGAAAGAGAGAAGGAATGGGGCTAGAAGTGGTAGTGTGAAGCCTGGGACAGAATCTGACCCATTACCATTTCTGTTTCCTCTGACCCTTTGGGTAGCCCGTGCCTCTGATTATTCTTCTTGTCTTGCTAGAGATCCCTCCAACAAGGCCCCCTCATATATAGCTTTCATTGAGATAGGTGACCTGGAAACTGTCCCACCAGTGCTTTGCCCCTGTCCATCAGCGTTTGCCTAAGAATCATAGAATCTTTAAGGTTGGAAAAGACCTCCAAGATCATCAAGTCCAACCATCAACCCAACACCACCATGTCCACTAAACCATGTCCTGAAGTGCCACGCCTACATGTTCTTTGAACACCTCCAGGGATGGTGACTCCACCACTTCAGCAGCCTGTTCCAGTGCCTGACCGCTCTTTCAGTGAATAAATTTTTCCTAATATCCAATCTAAACATCCCCTCACACAACTTGAGGCCATTTCCTCCTGTCCTATCACTAGTTACTTGGGAGAAGAGACCAACACCTGCTTCAGTACAACCTCCTCTCAGGTAGCTGTAGAGGGCGATGAGGTCTCCCCTCAGCCTCCTCTTCTTCAGACTAAACAATCTCAGTTCCCTCAGCCGCTCCTCTTAAGACTTGTTCTCCAGACCCTTCACCACCTTTGTTGCCCTTCTCTGGACGCGCTGCAGCAACTCAACGTCCTTCTTGTACTGAGGGGCCCAAAACTGAACATAGTATTTGAGGTGTGACCTCACTCTCATCTGATGGGGATGCTACATGGGAGTGAACAAAAAAGACTGATTTGTTGCCTTTACTGTGAAGATTTGAAGGAACTAACCATGAACAAAGTTAGACTTGGTATTTCCCATTAACAAGAGGTTCCTGGGACAGAGAGGGGACAATGCAAACAGGAGTGATCTCAAGTGTAGATGTTCCCTGCTGCATGAGTGAGCTCAGTGGATGAACTCATGTGTATGACGGCACAAGGAAACAAAGCCCCAATCCTTATTTCTGCTGAGGATCTCTTCCAGTACAGAGTAGAAGTACTCCTGAGATCAGCACTGGGAGTAATCACTTTAGAGGAAGATGCTCTGGGATTGCACAGCTGCAACCCTCAATAACCCCTCCAATGAACACTACAGACCCCCATTAATCCTGTGTTTATCTGAAGGCAATTTATCAAACGTCAAACACTTCTGCATCCTGGCAGACAGCTAGGTGTAATCCCTCTCCCAAAGCATTCAAATGTGACACAGAAGAGTGGGTAGTCTACCAGGAATCACCTATCCCTCCAAATGGGTGTGACGGAGCCAGTAGGAGAAGAGTGAATGTCCTTCCATCTGCACTCCTAAATGTATGAAACAACTCAAGGGCAAAAAATTGCTTTTAAAATAGCCTTTTCAGTCTGATTCATTGCAGCAGGGAGAGGGGCCATCTGTCTGGAACTGACACTCCTCCCAAATCCACTACACACTTCGGGAGTCATTTTCACAAAAAGGAGTTAAAGAGCTCAGAGACCTTCATGTCTGCCTTATACAAAAGGTGTGTTTAGCAGAGTAAAAAAAATAGAGAAAGCAAAATGCATAAATAAAATACACAGAGATAATATGACAGGAACTGAGGTCCCAAAAACATGCAGAATAGTTTATGCATTCCTAAAAATGACAGGCGCTATTGTTGTGAAGTGAAGAGGTTCCCTGAGTTCAGTTTTACATCTACATTGTTTAACGCTGGTTACTCTTATTACCTTCTCGTAATGCTGTACAGTCCAGAATGCCACCATAAAACAGCTTGTGAGGGAGTCTGGGGAACAAAGAGTGGAGAGAAAAAAAGAGACCTGTCCTGCATAGGCCAAGGCACAGGGATGTACTGGACCCTTCTGGCACTTTCTGGCAAATAGAAACCTTTTAGCTCCTGGAATAAAATTCTTCCTGTCTCACTGGATCATGCATTGACGTGAAATTTTACAGGTTTAATGCACACACAAGACAAGGTATCACGGTTCAGCAGCTGTGTGTGAATCCCTGGATGACAGGTACGCAAGTGTCCAGGAAAGGTTTTTCGAGGCAGACCCCCCCACCTGAGTGCTGCAAAGCCCACCCAAAGTTGCTAAAGGGGTCAACTGCAGGATGCAGGTGAGTTGCACAGGCTCCTGCTGTGAATCTGATGCCTTCCACTGCATTTCAGAACTTGTGTTCTCAGGCACGACAAGGTGCACTGCCACCATGAATGACAACTTTGGGAGTCCTTGCGAAATCATCTGGAAACATCTCAGGTGTGTATTTTCAGCACACTACATCTGGAAACTCAGCTCTGGGATTTACTACTAGAAAGACAAAGTGCGGGACTGGGGAGAGGGGAAAGTGCAGTATGTCCTGGTAAAGAAGGACAAAGTCATCAAATGATCACCATTTGGGTACCTGAGACTTGGGCCTGTGACCCAGATTTATAGAATCATAAAACCACAGAAAGATTTGGGTTGGAAGGGACCTTTAAAGGTCATCTAGTCCAACCCCTCTGAAAGCAGCAGGGACATCTCCAACCAGATCAGGTTGCTCAGAGCCCCGTCCAATCTGGCCTTTAGCATCTTACCCCCTTCTCACATCAGCAGAAATGAGAGAAAAGCTAAAGTAATCTTCACGATTGTTGAATAAAGAAATGGAAGTTTTGGGGAAGGAGCTGCAGTCCCCTTAGATTTCCTCTAAGCTCATTCTGACTTTTCCACCCAGACTTCTGCAAAGGGCAGTAAGTTCTTCACCTGCTGAGACTTTCTGGCACTCACTCCCTTTGTTTGCCATTACCATCATTTATAAACAGAATTTTCAGGACTGGCTAGGAATGCACCTCACCATCAAAAACCCTCCCGACAGTAATATTTGGATGGTTTGTAGCCCAGGACTAATGTGATTTGAAGGTCTGGAGGTCCTTCACACAATGAGGTGAGGCATCAGTCACCAAGAGAACAGCCCAAAGAGTTTAAGCATGGGAAAAGTGGGAGGAGCAGTACCATAGAGGAGGGATTAATGTCTTGCCTTGTTCACAGCTAGTGCACAGAAGAAAATGCATTCATTTATTTGAATACAGAAGTGGCCACGGAGCACCAGGCTGGTGTCCTCAGACACAACAGGTGGTGCATCAGTAGGAGCCACAGACCAGCACAGAGGCATCTCTAGGGCGGGACTCGGAAAATTTTGTCTTCATCAGCAATGTCTTTCTATAAACCTTCTGAAGTTCTGCACTTTCCTGGAAATGCTTTCAGAAGGCCATAAATCATCACTTCCCAGAAGAGTCACATTTCCACCCTGGGGTGGAACAGGCAGCAGTCTGTGGCCCCCTTTGGGATATGCATCAGATACTCTGAAGTCTCAGCTGGGAGATGAAAGACAGGCAGAGACTTCTAAGAAAAGTCTTGCTACCAAACTGGTAAAACCTTCAAGCTTGTTGTAAACTGAAAGAGACTCTTGAAACTAGTCACCGCCAGAAGGTTTTTGGTGATGATTCACAGATAGTGGTACAGCAAGAAAAACAGTTTCTTGGGGACTTATTTCAAGTGGGTAGGATAAAGCCAGTGATGGAGATAAGGCATGAAGACTGGTGGGGATACCAGTATCAGAGGCAAATGGTCCAGGAGATACTTGGGAAGCAAGTGTTCTACTATGTGGCACTACTACAACCCCCTCTAAAAGCAGGCTGCTTCTTGACCTTGAGAAACACACTTGTCAGAGTCCCTCATCTTCTACTCTGTCTCCTCTTCTCCTGGGTTATTAACCACCCCTGGAGAGTTTGGGAAGTTCTCCGAATACCCGAACCTCAGGCATAGAATTTCAGAGATTTTCACGTTTAAAAAAAAAAAAAAAGACAGGAGGGGTGTGAAACTGAGCAACACATGCTATTCTGCTGGCTGAGAGTTGATGTGCCTTGGATTCAGAAGTGGTCCTGATTAATAGTCATGCCGCATTTACAAAATTAAATTAGGCTGCTTAAAATTAAAAATACATATTTATTTTAACCAGCCTGGGTATTCTGAATGAACTGAAAAGGAAAGAGGATGGAATATTACAAATGAGACAATTAAGCAAAGCGAGCAGGAGGAATTGTATAAATTACGGTCCTGCGATGAAATGGTGCTTTGATGCAAGGGAGGGGAGCTGGCAAGGACTCCAGTCACCAGAGATAGAAAGTGTTGGGGAGGGGTGAGTTAAAGAAGAAAGAAAAAAGATTAACTCTCAGAAAATCCATTAGTATTGACTTAAGGAGGTAATCAAGGGGAAACAGTCTCAAATGGGCAGGATGGAGTGGTAATGGTAACACATGAACACTGTGATGCTTGGGGCCTCGCACAGCTCTTTCTGCTGCAGAATGACACTTCTAGGAGTCTTGGTCCAACCCTGGTACCTGCTGGCTTGGCTGGATTCCCAGCACCTGCCAGGTGTAATGAAGCTCCTGGGTGTGAAACAGGATTAGATCAGACCTGAAAGCTCTTCCCTTGGACAATGCTCAGGATGGAACCATAAGCAAATGAAAAGAGCAGGACTGAAGGTGGTTGCTGTGGTTGGAAGCAAGCCAATGGGAGAAGAAGCCCAGCAGCTTTCAGATCAGCTTTTCTCCCTTGGTTTTCTACACAGAAGAAAATGCCAGGGTGCTCTTGCAAGAATGCAGGCATGTACACACAGCTTGACACATTCCCTTAAAAGCATACCCTTGCTGCACAAAAAGCTCTCAAGTACGCAAGATTTACTGCTGTGAAGAAGGTCTTAGGCACTCTGAGGAGCAGGTCCCTACAGGGTGGAGAGGGCATGAGGGGAGCCTGGATCAGTTCATCTAGCTCAACTGGACCCCACAGAGAAGGAAAGACTCTCTGCACTTCGTTGCCCATGAATCATAGAATAATTTAGGTTGGGATGGACCTTTAAAGGTCATCTAGTCCAACCCACCGGCAAGGAGCAGGGACATCTCCAACCACATCAGGTTGCTCAGAGCCTCATCCAACCTGGCCTTGAATGTTTCCAGGGACGAAGGTGACTTTAAACTCAAATCTGCCCTCTTATCACTGCTGTTTGACTCTGTGTGTGGTTGTGCAATCTCTATGCATGCTTAAGATATAGTTTACATTCACTTCTTGAACAATTCAGCATAGTTATATTTTGGTCACAAATCTCTTTGAGATTAGTTTTTCAAAGGGATAAATAATTACTACGCAGAGGCCTGGGCTGTCATTGGAAGAGACACAGAGATCTCTGAGTAAGGCATGCACAAGATTAAAGAAGGATACGGGCCTTCCATACAGATTTGTATTTCATCCACCTGACAAGAGATATTTTCACCTTCCACAAGCCCCATTGTAGGCGCTAGATTCTAAAGTAACATTTTCCAGCGCACTCAACTTTCTCTTTTTAACAGTGGAACAGGAAAAAAAGAGCCCCAGGACACCTGGCTTCTGGTTCTCTATCACTCATAAACTGCACAACCTGCCGCATCTCAATTTTTTTAAAGTTCAAACTGGAATGGAGGAACTTGACTAACCGATGTACGAGCACTGTGGATCAGTTTCTGTGAGGGTGACAAATCAACAAACAGATGTCAGTGTCTTCTTTGGTCAGGTACTGACTATTTCAAAAAGCATCCTATTTCCAAAATGCGGGAGAAGCAATGAAAGGATAGTTTCTTCACTCCTGAGAGACAAAGTTGAGTTCTCAAGGAGCTGTGTGCTGAGCATCCTCTGCTTGTTTATGTCCTGGGATATACTCATTCTGCCACTCTTGCTTCCTCCTTGGGTTTTCCTTTTCCATTTGTGATGGTTTAGCCCGAATCACCACATAGTTTCTCGCTCACCCTCCCCCTCCCAGGAGGGATGGGGGAGACAATTGGGAAGGAAGGAGAACTCGTGGGTTGAGATGAAGACAATTTACTAAAATAACAAAGGAAAACTAGAATAGTAACAGAATATAAGGATATTAAAATATACAAGGTGAACAACGTATGTTTTCTCACCACCCGATGTCCCAATGACCGATACAGCCCGTCCCGAACAGCGATCACGGAAACAAAACCGAGCGGCAAGCAAAGGAGCAAAAAGGGAGCCAGCAAGGTAGAGGGAACGATGCCAGCAAACTGAAGAGAAAGATGGATGCCAGGAAGGCAGATACCCACCCCGGCCAGCCCCCTCTTATATACTGAGCATGATGTTTACGGCATGGAATACTCTCTTTGGCCAGTTTGGATCAATTATTCTGTCTGTCTTTCTCCCAGCTTCCTGCATCTGCAAATTAGCAAGACTTGGAAAGCAGGACGGTGTCCTTGGTCTCATTCACAACAACTCATATCATCAGGGTGTTTATCAACATTCTTCACACACGAAATCCAAAATATACCAGCTACTGAGAGGAAAAAATTAACTCCATCCCTGCCAAAACCAGGACACCATTTTTCTCCCTTCTCCAAATATTTAATATTGGTTTTGCAAACAGTCCTACAGAAACCCTTTTCAGTCTTAGTCTGTAGTCTACTCTGTACTTATTGGCATATGAGTGTTTCGGTTCTGGTTTTTGATTTTTTTTGTATCCTGTGGATCAGTGACTTGGAAGTAGATTCTATTACCTCTAGCTGTGTTATAGATGAAGGGACGTTTCAGTGCTCCTTCTCTTTCTCTTGATAGATGGGTTCTTTGCAGATCTGTTAACAGTAGGTCTGAGATCAGAGATCACTGAACATCTGTACTGTTGAAAACAACATTTACTTTCTTTCAGAGCTTCCTGCCAAACCCAGTTTAGCTATCTACTGCAGAAATACATATATAAATATATATATAACTACTATATAAATGCAAAGTGGTATTATTAAGGGGAGAAGAGAATTGCCATATTGATCTAAATAATATGCTGTTAACTGTCAAAGAGCAAGCACACTTTCTGCTAAGAGGTTTTTCTAATTCTAGAGGAAGAATAACAAGGCTGAAGGCTGGGAGACATTTAGCAGCAAATATGAAAATGGGTTTGTTTGTTCTCATTCTTTGTTCCTTTAAACTCTCTGTGCTTTGCTGCATGCCTGTTTTACAACGCTGCAAAGCACTTTCACCCTACAGCAAACTCTAAAAGCAATTTCACATGGCCAGCAGTGCTGAAGGAGGGAGGGAAGGGGAAACAAATTGACTTTTCTATTCAAGAAAATGGAACAAGGCATGGAGAGACCTGTGAGACAGGAAGGCACCATGAACCAAGGATGAAGCTACAGGTCTGTATCTCCTAGGGCCTGGCTCTCCTTCCCTTTAACTGGTTTGTGCTGATGTATTTGGATATTTGCATTTCTTTTTGGGTTAGATACTTCGTGGTGAGGTAGTTATACTCTGTCAACAAAAACCTGGATGTTTAGATGGGTTACTGCCCACCCCTCATTCCAACAGAAGGTAGAGAACCTCCACACTGCTCTGGCTTTATCAACACACAAGAAACCAGGTGAGGCTTAAAATCCAGCACAGTGATATGGTCAGGAACTGGGTGACAGGGTTTTCTTCTGGTGTAACTATGGATCTGCACTGCACCCTCCTATTTTGATATCAAATTTCCTTTCCTCAAAACCTGGCCCGGTGTTGATTGAAAACCTACAGGTACCTTTTTTATACACCTTTTTTACTTTTTTTTTTTTTTTCTTACATATAATGTCCAGAAAGGAAAGGGAAGTAATACTGCAGTGAACTGATGTGTGTCTACAGATGTGAGACAGACAAAAGGTACCATCAATCATTTTGCTTCATGAGCAACAGAAGGTGCAGAGATACTCCATGAACAACAGCAGTAGCTGAATCAGCACTCAGGACAATTTATGGGTGTTCTCCGTGATTTAATTACCACATGTCTAGTGCCATGTAAGAGTAGTACAAAGGAACAACAATAATGAGAAGAAAGATGTCAGATCCAGAGATGGTCTAACTCAGGTGGTCAGTGTTGTACCTCAGCTAACAACCTCTGACTCTTTTCAGGATATTCTGGCCTTCTCAATACCTTTCTTCCAGGTTTCGGTATCTGCCTATTATTTCAAGCAGGGATATTCCATCTTTATGTACTGATAGGTGAAGAGCAAGAGGATTAAGGCAAATATTATGTCACGTTCTTTGCTATGTGGAAGGACTTGCAGGGATGTGCAGCATAATCTCTGTGTATATGAAAAAGAGATGTTTTGTAGGAGAACTTGGATACCATGATGTGAGGACCTGAAGGGTCCGAGCTGATGATGATGCTCATGTGTCACATCTGGAGGATATGCGGGATGTTGACATCCATCATTAACAGTGAGTGAGGAGGGTTGTGGCTAAGGGAAATTAAAAGCTTTGTTTTGGTCATATTAGACTGATTTGAGGTTGGACACAAGGAGACATCAGAGGGAGACAGCACATGTTACTAGTTTGGAGAGAAGCTTTAACATTAACCTCATTTAACTTAAGACACCTATACTACAGACTGCGTCCCTCTCAGTTAGGCCCGGAGAATCCCTACAGCTGATGAAGAGACACAAATATTTCTCAGTACTTTTCATCACATCCTTAGAGTACTTCTGTCGTGTGTGTCTGAAGAATTGTGTCCCAAAAGTACCTGTTTATTCCCACTGACTACAAAAATCATTTTCATTAATAGCTCAGATGCAGAAGTGTCCCTTGTATCTTTATAAAATCAGGCAAGACTAATCCCACCTTAAGAGACAATCTGATGAAAGAGAAATTCTTGAAGCAGCTACACAGGGATGGCAATTGAAATGGCAGATGACAGTAGCAGGACTACCAGCTGGTGGAGATCTCCAATCAGCTGCAGGATAAAGAGAATCCTTTACAAAAGCCATGTGAGGGATAGAAGACCACAGTCATGGAAATGAAAAAAGGACAAGAAGAATCCATGACGAGTGAAAAGTAAATTGCTGTGCCAAGTCTTACATTTGGCTTGGGAAAGGTCATTGGAGACTTCTCAAAATGCCATTTCAGTGCTTCTGGCAGGCACTGGACTACAGAGTCTTGGGTGGAATTGGCAGAGAGGTGCTCCACAGCTTGAAAATAAACATTCAGGGAGGTTGGAGATGAGTGGGAACCAATGAAGCACATTTTCCTTTTGGAAAAACAATAAAAATAAAGCCTTCCAATACGTTATCATAAATATACATCTAAATTAAGTAGATAAATAAAAAAGGGTGGCTGAGTACAGCCATCATCATTCTATTGAGTGGCCCACATTTTTAAAATTACTGATATAGAATATATCAGTATATCATGGGGAGTGCCAGACTCTGGAGTCATGGCTAGACGTGGGCAAAGGAAAAGGTAGACATTTCCCAAAAAACAAGCTGGATTTTTCAAATTTTATCAGCATCCATTTGTTCAAATGGTCCCTAATGTGGATGTCATTGGTTATATTTTAAGTCATTTTGGGAGTAGTGTTTAACAATGGTCTCGTCATTGAAGGCCTCGACCAGGAGTAAAAAGATGTGACTCAGCTTATTGGCAGTGGTGCCAATTCCCTCTGTAGTATCAGCTTGACATATTAAAAAATCTCTGCCTCAGTTTCCAATAGCTAAACAAGTGTAAACTTATGTCTCTGGGTTACTTCAGCATGTAGAGCAGTACAATCCTGATCTCATCTGGGGTGCTGGAAGCACCACGTTATAAATAACAACCATAACCAATTTCCTGCAATCTTACTAAAAAATTTTTTTTCTCCTTCTGCCTGTCTCTATATACATATGTATGAATATTAATTCTGCCAAAAGAAGAGGGGGAAAAAAAAAAGGCAAAGAGAGGGGTAATAAAAATTCAGCACATCAAACTGACTTTTCTTGATTTACAACAGGTAATTATCATTCTTCATGCATGGCTGGTCTCCTGTTGTGAGAAAGCAGAGCAGGTGGAGCACTGCTTGTCCGATATCCTTCCTCCCGACAATCGCCTCCGCCTGCAAACTGCCTGTGCACCTGCATGAGAGTGGCGTTGTCAAGACCGGACAGAAGGACGGGTGAGAAAGATAGATGGAGGTAGCTGAACAGAGGCAGGTGGAAAAGTTGGGTTTGCCCACACTTAGGTAGATGTGAAATCTTCCTTAGCATCCACTTTCTTACTTAACTTCCCATGGCAATGGCTCTATCTTTTAAATGTGGGGCAGGAAAAAAAAAAAAAAAAAAAAAGAAGAAAAAGGAAAAAAGAAA
>WHYT01014791.1:0-24470 GCA_009806455.1 Tetrax tetrax | reverse complement strand
GTTTTTTTTTTTTTTTTTTTTGTCAGCAGACAAAGAGAAATGCAGGAAAACAGAAAGAGGGAAAGGACAGAAAAAATGCTGATGGATTTTTCTAAAGGCTTTTCCAGGTATCACTAAAACCAGCAAAATTTGAAAATTACAAACAATGGAGGTTTTTTGTTTGTTTGAGGAAAAAAAAAGTCATTTTTATCTAAAAAAAAACTTTAAAAGAAAACATTGTAAATAGTTCTACTTAGGACTCTGGAAGCAAGACTGAACTTAATGCCAAGGAAGGCTCAGTAGAAAGTAAATGAGGCACCAAAAGACTTTATAATTGCCCCATTAGCCTTCTTTCATCTGTTACATCTATGACACAATCAACACAGGCACCCTGAGAGAGAGGGTTTTACTTGCTTACAGGATGATGGTTTCAACTAGCTATAGTTTTTCCAGTTGGCACTGAACTCTCCCAGCCCAGTTAATTTCTGTTGCAATGGGATGGACAGCAGCCTCAAAGGAATTTATCATTTCTTTCCTCCATCCTGAAAAAAATACAGGAATGAAGGCATAGAATCACTGCCAAAGAGCTGCACGGTTGTCATTTAAACTGTAATTCACCCAGAGGCGACGGAGAAGTATCAGCCTTGTTGGATCTGGAGTTGCAGGATTAATGGAGCTGAAGTGGCGCAGAAGCTTTTTACATGCAATTCAGGAAATGTCTAGACTTTGAGAGAAACCTGTTAAATTAGAGTGGCAGGACATTGGGAACAGGGAAGCTCTTCTTGCTTTTGGCAAGAGGATCAGTTGGTGGAGGGGGGGAAGCAGTAGGATTGATTGGTGGGGGGTGTCTGGTTGTTGCTATTTGGTGAGTGATTGAGTGGTTGGCAAGGTGAAGCATTATTTAACTCAGGAATCCCATCTCTAAATAAAGGTGGGGTATGGCTAGAAGGGAAATAATTTGAGGGCATGTCATATGAAATTGTAGTCTTATGGCAAAATTGTTGTTCACCACAGCAACAGCTGAGGAGGCAGGAAGGACTGGTAAGGTTGATTGGTCAGAGAAACAGTCATCTATCCCATATTATCTTGATTTCTGTTCATTCTTTCTCCAGCTGAGGGGGGAACAAGATCAAGAAAAGCAAGTCATGCCAGCTAGACCAAGGTACCTGCAACTACGGTTGCCCCATGCAAGCTGGTGATGGTGTCTACAATTCTAAGACAGCATGTGTAGTCACCTTCCAACTGGCCAAGAGTTCCCACTATTTCAACCTTGCTTGCTATTGAAATCCCTTGCTTTTTCCTCTCGTCCCTGCTTAGTTCCCAGACTTGTGATATCATCTTGGTTCCTGTGCTAGCTCCAAATCTTCAGTTTTTCAGAACCAATCATGGCAGATAGTTACAGTTGTTTTCCCAAGACAGGGTAACGGGTCTTCTGAGCAGGAGAGAAGCAGCAGAAGTTACATGCCAGCACTAGAAAGGCTCTGGTCAGTGTTTCATCTGACATTTTCCTAAACAAGATAAGGAAGCATGGGCGAAGATGAATGTGGAAAAGTGGGTGATGCAGAGTGATGACGAGTATCACACTGTCAAGTTAATGCGTGCATCTTGTAGGAACCTGCAGGAGCCTGCTCTAGGATATACACACAGGAGCACAGCTTGCAAGACTCATCTCTGCTCAAAGCTATCCACTTTTTTTCAGCCCCAGCAAGGTCTTTCACTCAGCTGCGGTTCTGAGAATCACACTTAAAAAAATGTGGAGTGTTGGTGAAAGCTGGATGGGGGAGGCGAGGGATGAAGGAGAGAAGGATGAAGTGCCAGAAAACTGTTTTTGAGGTGTCTTGGCCAAGCGATGCTGGGCCTTTTAACAGTGTTATCTTTGTGTAAAAAAAAACAGTGTTCCCACAACCTCCATGGAGAGCTCTAGCCCTACTTTAAGAAGGAAGGTTTTAAGTCAAAAAGAGTTTAATCCAGACACATTTTTGAGCCCTTCGATGGTAGTTCTCCATCTGTGGCTCACAGGACATCACCAAGGGAGGAACCTAAAGAAACGTTGTTAGAACCAAGTAGATGAAGGAGATCCTGGGATCTCAGATCTCTGATTTCAGAAACTATTCTTCAGGCTTGGCTCTGCACAGAAAAAAAAAAAAAAAAAAAAAAGGAGAGGCAAGATTAAGTCTAAGAAAGGGTATCAAAAAAAAAAAAAGTATCTTGCAGCCCTAGCTTCTCAAACATATTGAACTGAATATTTAACCAGCACACATTCTCCCCCAGGGCAATAGACACAAAATTGCAAGTAAAGAAGCCAACTAATTAGGTAACGCTTTCTAGGAATAAAAAGTGATGTTTCCCTGACATACAGTAAATATTTTGGGGATAAATCAGTGATGACCCTGTAGTTGTCGTCCCTCCTTCCTCTGAGGGATGGAAAATGAAGTGAGAGAGAAGAAGATGGGGGCAGGGGTTTCTGTGGGACTTTAGAAAAAGTGAAAGATATCTTTGCACTCATATTGGCCATTTTGCACAATTAGTTCTCTGGCTGTGGGTGGGAGCCCAAGCAATGTGGAATTTCAGGCTGGCAATCAGAGGGAGGGGAAAGTTTGAGGGCCTGACAGACCCACACAGCCCGATGTACCAAAGCAAATCCGTCATTTCTTAAATCTTTTATAGAAGACATCAGGGATCGGGCCTCTTTCTTCACCACCTGCTCCCATTCTGTCACTGCTCTTTTAATTTCCTTTATCTATAAAATTAATAATCCTAAAGGTATTTTTAGTGGGTTCCCTAGGAGATATATCTCTTCCAGTCTATGTTTTACCTTGAATACCAATAGTTGAATATCCTGATATCATGATTACCTGTTAAAAATGATTTAATTTTTTTTTATATAGTTTCCCACTAAAAATAACTGGCAAAATTTGTTTTTCAAATTACCTCCATCCTGTGAAAGTGTCTGTGAGAAAAAATAGTTTTTCAAATGTCATTTGTTGCTGATAAATTTTCAAATTAACTGCAAGTTTAATGAGAATTATTACTCCAGACAATCCCATGAGATCTTCCAAACTTTTATCTGCTGATATTTGCCAGCTACAATCATCTTTCATAAATCAGAATGCAGAACTATTCAGTAGTGTTGTGTGAAAGCTCATTTGCCTGTTTGTTAAAAAAAAAAAAAAGTAAAGCAAAGCCGCTTTTCACTGTATAACATACATTCAAATAAAACATTCAAACCTCTGCTGTTCCTCACACTTTTCTCATCATGACTAACTTGAACAACCCTGCATTAGGTGTATATTTTTTCATTTTGCTGCTACCTACTTTTTTCCAGACCACAAACATCCACAGAATGAACTATAGAATGGTTTGGGTAGTTTGAGTTGGTCTCTGTTCCAACACCCCTGCCATGGCCAGGGACACCTTCCACTAGAGCAGGTCACTCAAAGCCCCATCCAACCTGGCCTTGAACACTTCCAGTGATGGAGAATCCACAACTTCTCTGGGCAACCTCTTCCAGTGCCTCACCACCTTCACAGTAAAGAATTTCTTTCTTAAATAATTTTTTCCTTATTTCTCCCATATTCTTGAATTCCTTATTATTCCTTCCATATTCTTGAAACCTAGCCCTTGTTAACACAATGTTCACAACTGGGCACACTCATCTGACTTCGGGGCCTTAAAGCATCTTTGAGTCCATGACAGCACCGCAGCACTTCACTCATGGTCATGCATTTTCTTAATAGCCTCATGAACAACACTACCTCAAGGCTTTTTTTTTTGTAGATCCAAATAAATCCACCAGGACTTTATTTCACAGCCCTTTGCAATGGCTTCTCGCTGATTATTGAGAGATGATTTTCCCCTCCAGAGGACACTTCACATCACTTGTTTTCTCTACTGCACCGCTGCAATCAATTTTCCTTCTACGGAAATCCCACGTTCCTGGGCAACCTGTCCCAGGCTCGTTTGGTACCTTTATAAAGCTACACCTCGGTAACACAGGTGTGTGTTTCTATGTCACAACAGCTATAATTAGTAAATCCAGGAGCAAACGGGAATGGAGAGACATTCTTTCAGTACACTCTGCATGGGGAAAAAAAAAAAAAAAGTGTATTGCGTCACATTGCTATTATATAAATTCATTGCATTCAGACTGCAGTAGCATCCAGACACTATATCAACAAGCTGCCAAAGGACAAACCCTTCCCCAAAGAGCTTAATACTCTACCAGTTTTACCATACTACTGAACATCAATTACACTCCAGCTGCTTTCTCCACGAAGGTAATAATTATGTTCTTTCCAGACAGGGTCTCAGGAAACTTCCTCATATCTGAAATAAAAAGTCTTTGGAAGACTGATCTGATTCCAGATTATCACGGGACTAGGGAAGCACTGACCTTGCACTTTTAGGATGTGGCATAAAGAGGAGTGTGACATAGCACCAAAAATTTTTTCTCCCAGGAGAACCTGTCTTTGCTCTACCTGATATTTCCTGGGTAGGCAAAGACTTTCAGGAGAAGAAAGAGAGGACAGGTAGAGCAGAGAAGATAAGACAGCAGCGATATAAAATGAAGCTACAAGGTGCCCCCAGCCCTGCATAATCAATGTTCTAAATCAGCCAAAGCATTCTGTCCGGGTTCAGAAAAAGCAGCACTTTCAGGACGCGCTTTGTTTGCCCAGCGCTCGGCCAGAGAGAAACTTGACAGTTGGAGCAGTAGCTCACACTAACAAGGATCTGTGTCCTCGCTCTGCAGGAGAGGCAACATGCAGGCAGTGAATTTATGTGCTGGTGAAAATCACCTTATTATTTTCAGCAGTAAATTAGTCCCTGCAAATTAAGAAGCACTCACACCTTGGCTCACAAGCACTCATGCACAATTATATGTAAGAGTGCATACATACTGATATGGAAAGGTTTGCATAAAAACACATATAAGCCCTGAGAAATGCATTCACAAGGTCACGTCCAGGTAAGAATAAATCCCCGGATAAAGGTGCAAATCTGTAATGCGAGATCTCGGACAACTGTAGCTGCACGGCTGTGGGGAAACATCATTTTCTAATAGTAATAACTGAGTCAATGACTTCCTCAAAATACAGGATTTATTCAAACATGGGGGAGCTTCTTTCAATAAAGTTGTTATTTATTTCTTCTATAACTGGTCACACTCATTCCCTCAGATGTCTATTAATTACAGACTTGCTAGGCTAGAAACAAGCCGATGCACGTCTATGGACAGCACTGGCTGAGATAATTCCTTCAACCCACCTAATTAAAAGAACTGCTTTTTTTTTTAGAAAAAAGAAACATAAGGCTCAGATCTGTGGTCCTTTCAGTATGTTCCCACCTGTCAGCTGGGCTGTGGTAACTCTCAGTTTGTATGCTTTCCGCATACACTGCAGCTCCAGCTAAGTCAAAGTAAATCCCAGTGGTATTGAGCTAAGAGCACACTCAAAACCAGTTACTGCAGCTGAGCTCATAGGCTGAAAGCTCCCCTGGGTCTCAGGACCAGCCCTACTCAGGGACCTCTGCTGCCTGTGTGGATACATACTCATATAGAGTCGCAGGAGATGCTGAAATGTGACTCAGTAAAGGAATCATAGAATCACAGAATCATAGAATCATAGAATTATAGAATGATAGAATCATAGAGTCATAGAATGGTTTGGGTTGGAAGGGACCTTCAAAGGCCATCCAGTCCAACCCCCCTGCAAGAAGCAGGGACATCTCCAACCAGATCAGGTTGCTCAGAGCCCCGGCCAACCTGGCCTTTAACGTTTCCAGGGAGGGGGCATCCACCACCTCTCTGGGCAACCTGGGACAGTGTTCTATCACCCTCAGTGAAAAAAAATTTTCCCTAATATCTAATCTAAATCTACTGGTTTTAAATGGTTTTAAATCTAATGGTTTTAAAACCATTAACCTTTGTCCTGTCACAACAGGCCCTACTGAACAGTCTCTCCCCATCTTTCCTGTAGGCCCCCTTGAGGTACTGGAAGGCTGCTGTCAGGTCTCCTCGGAGCCTCCTCTTCTCCAGGCTGAACAGCCCCAAATCTCTCAGCCTGTCCTCATAGGAGAGGTGCTCCAGCCCTCTGATCATCTTCGTGGCCTCCTCTGGATCCTCTCCAACTGGTCCATGTCCTTCTTATGTTGGGGGCTCCAGAACTGGATGCAGTACTCCAGGTGGGGTCTCACCAGAGCAGAGTAGAGGGGCAGAATCACCTCCCTCGACCTGCTGGCCAAATCAGCAATCGGCACTCCTGAAGTGTACTGGGTCCCTTATTTTCACCAGCACTCAATTCATTCAATGCCAAAAACAATTAAAATGAGTTGGTAGCTGCAGAAGGGCATATTAGCATCGATATGCCGGCTTCAACTGCATTTTCTTTTTGTTTTGCACCAAAATAGTTTGCCTACATATGGTAGAGATCATCCCAATGATTTATCTATCTCATTGACTTCCCAGTTCCATAGCTGATGAAGACATGGCGAGGAAGTTCGTGTATGCGTCAGAAAGAGGCAAATTGGGTTTTCACGGCCCCATGCTACTTTATCCAATTACGCTTTCCCATGTGAGGGCATCCCACTGGGGTCTCACCCTTGGATTCACTCTTCTTAATGACACTCGATCATTTTGTGCTGAAGACAGTCATTTTCATAGCTGCTTGCATAATAAATTCACAGAGTTACATGCTCACTGGTTCTCTAATTATGCCCCATTCCTGCAAAACAAAATGATTAAACTGAGTTTCTACTGAAAAAAAAAAGTGTGAGTCAGCAGTTTTATTTTACTGACAAAGTTTGAACATATTTAGGGGTTTTTTTTGGTATTTTCTTTTTTAAAATTGGAAGCTTACTGTATTTCAAAATTAAAAAAATAGAAAATTATTGAGCCAGTGGATCTTTTCCATTGAGTTTAGGGAATATTGTATATTTCACTCCCGGCCTAAAATTATCTCAGTGACCTTGGGAAAATTAATCTGCAATCAAGTTTGAAGTTTGTGATACAGTGCTGCGCAGAGGTAGCAGGATCCATTTGGACTAAACGAGCTTCAGGCTTGGAGACCACAGCTCCTGCAGGAAAAGAAAAAATCATTCAGTAGATATCTGGTAGATAATGGAACATGAACTATTATTCTGTATTTAGGTCAATCAAATCACACACTTCAACATAATCTAAACCTGGTAAATTTTCACATTTGTGAGATTACTAGAGAAGTAAATCTGGGAAGTTCTGGAGGAGGTGGTGGAAACCATCAATCAGACCTGCGATCACAATGATTAGGGTTCCTACTATTTTAGGTATCCTGTGCTAAGTATTGCAACTGACTGTTGGCTCAGAGGTTTTCTGAGCATCTTTGGTTGTCACACATCACTGAAATTGTCCTTATTTCATTGGTTCTGCAATGGGTGATACAGGTTGAGGATGTAATTCTGAATATAACAACACTGGAATTGGTCATTCCAGGTGCTGGTTGTGCCAACTAATTACAGGACTTAAGATAAACATGATTCAGAGCCTAAATCCAGTTGAACATGGGAAAAAAAAATCCAAGGGATAGGCTCACACAATAAAGGTCTCCTAGCCTTCCTAATGCATTCCCCAGTGTCATACCACCCTTCTGTAAACGAACCCGAAGCCCTCCAATGCTGCTGGCTACAGGAGCTTCAAGATCTAGGACAGTATTGTCACATCTAGAATGAGTGCAACAGGAAGGGAGAAACATACCCCCATGGCCATGCTATAGTCACCCAACCAGCCCTTATCTTTGCCCACATGCCATGCAGGGGAACATTTTCATTTAATTATTTGTGTACACAAGCAAGAAGTCAGAAACAAAGAAGATGGCCGCTTAACTTACAGGTCTTCCCTGCCTATACAAGTGATAGTCTGTCCTTTTCAACATGAAAATTTTGTTTTAAAACACCAGTGCAATCAAAATTAGAGAATTTTCTAGACACAAGCTACACAGGTTGACATGGTTTCTATTGCAGCTTAGGAAGACATTTCCAAAATATCTTTAAATTAACTCACTTGGGTATAGCCAGGAGTTTGTCTGTGGTAGCAGGGAGGTCAGTGTGGGTTTAATCACCTAAGACCAATTAAATTTTCCCAGCAAGTGTCATTGCATCTATTCCAGTTTCTGTATCTGAGCAGGCCACTTCAGTACAGTCCTCTGCAGAGGCAGCAGTGCAGGCTTGTGCTGAGGTGGGATTCCTCTCACTTGGTGTATGGGATAGGTTTTGTTTGATCAGATAAAGATAGAGATGAGATTACTAATGTCCTAAGAACCCCTGACTCTACTGACTCACTCTTCCTTGACCAAAAAGGGAGTCATCGGTGATGGCCTCTGATACTGGCACTTCCAGTAGACACTCATGCTTAGTCATACCAATTCTGCCCTAGGCAAGCCCAACTCACTTAACCCGTCTTCTTTTCACACCCACACAGAATATATCTGTCATTATGCATCCATTTTGCTTCTCTCAACCTTAGCAAATACATGCTTTCCCATGGTTTTTATGGTAGAGTTGGGGAAAAAAATCCATCTCCTACTCCTGCTGTCAGGGTATTTCATAACTTAGCAGGGTCTCCATGAGTTGAAGTTGTGCTCTTTAAACCATGTTGTAATGTAGGGCAGCTTAGAACACGTACTGTCTAAGAGAGCTTGGTTTGTACAATCTGCATTCTTATCCATCTTCTGTGGACTCATTTAGTATAGATCAAGATCAATAAACCTGATATAACCCAGGGAAACAGAGCTGATTCTTGCAGGTAAAGCAGTAGGAGTTGATCTTCTGGGAGGGCAGTGGGTCTGTCTGCACAGTCTACCCTGCCAGACAACCTTCACCTTGGGCTGAGGTTGCTAGTGGTTGCAATGGCACGATGGGTTTCACATCCGCTCTGTGCTTCATGGCAGATCTCCCCGTTAAATGTCAGTCCCTTCATTTTTAAGGCCCTAATGGAAAGCTCCTTAGCCCACGTGGGGATGCCAATAAATGAACAAGGTTAATTGTGATCATTACTATGTGCATAGAGGATCTATGCCATCACTGTTTGTTTCCTACCGCTGGCTTCTGTCACCACCCATCCTTCATCTTTGTTGCCTTTCAACACTGTAAATTCTTCACAGCACAAAACTTGCTCTCTAATTTGTCTGTTAAATGTCTTGTCTACAAATTAGTCTCAGCCATCCTCATTAACAATAGCTTGTACTTATTCCTTCATCAACTGATGGATGAAAAGCTCTATAAAAGTGCAAAAAAAAATATTATTTCCCCCAAGAGAAGGGTTTGCAATCTCATTGCTCAAAGCAAGCCAGCAGACTTTCCCATCTAAGTGAAATCCACCACAGCACAACCCTGTCGCCAGAAGCATATCTTGTTTTCCTCTCCCATTTTCTAATTTTACTTTATCTTCTGATTGATTCGTTTATGAAATTAAAGGAGATTATGATTTTAACTCTTTGGTTTTAGAGCCATGAGCAACAAAAGCTACTAGCACTGCCATCTGCAAATTGCAAGAGACATAAAACAGTGTAAAAGAAAGGAAAAATAAACTTTCTCCACTTAGCAGTATATTTCAGCAGAAGATTAATTTGCTGCCTGACACTTGATGCTTATTGTTTGCAAACGCCAGATCTGCAGCTGCATATCAAGCTGAAAAGCATCATCTAATCAAAGAGAGGATAATCTAAAAATAAAGCACTCGCATATGTCTTCTTTTCAGGTTATCCAGGCACAAGCATGTTTAAAGCATCACAAAAAGAGAGGTCCACTAACCTGGTACACACCTGTGTCCGTAACAGCCTCCTCGGACAAACTGTAATTCATTGACCTTTATTTCGGTCAAGACATAGAAGTGCTGATGCCATTGCACAAAGACTTGAGACAAGACAAAGACCTGGAGTATGGCTCTGCCAGCTTGTGTTCCAGAGAGATTCAAGTGGGAACAGAAGAAAAAGCCTATTTTTAGGGGAGCAAGTCAAAAGGAGATCCTTTGGATCACAACATGCCTGAATTTTAAGACGTGATGGCTAAGGTGAGAAGTTGACCTAGTGGTCCAGGAAATTCCTCTTCCCCACCTTCCCATACATGTAAGATGTTTTTACAAGTGTGAACCAGCAGTACAGCCTTGAGTACGCTGCAGAAAAAGAGTACAGTTTTTCAAATCTAGACTTGTTTGAACTCTATTAAATCTCTGCTTCACTGATTCTAAGCCTGTCCAAGCCAACCTGAATGATTACTGTTATTATTAACAGAGCGCAGAGTGAGAAAAGAGAGATTTTTTTTTATTTAAATACGTTATTCTTCCTGCAGCTGGCTGTGCTGCAGAGGCCTGGCAACGGTTCATATTATGGGCATTACCGATTCCTTAGAGCTTTTCAAGGGAGAAGCTTACTTTGACATTCTCATCAACTCTTCTCTCTCCTATTTATTGTCCAAAGATTGTCCTCTCATAGCAATAACTGCATTTTTAGCAGCTATCTATCCAGTTCTATCTTTGTGTTAGGACTTTTCTATGGCATTTCTCTTTCCCGCTGTCTATCAAACAACTGATTTTCGTGGTTTCAATAAGACTTTCCTCTTCTTTCCTACCTAGTAGAGAAAACCCAGTTGTGACTGTATAAATCTGCAAGCATTCAGCATTAAAAACTTAAATAAAAGTACATTAAAATAAAAATACTGGATCTGATCAAAAAACGATTTCAGCTCATGTCCTGACTGAGAGTGGTTACAGAGAAATACGAAAACAAGGCAGGCAGACACTGATACCGCCTGGTATCTTAATAATCCTCAATGGATTTTTGTTTTTCATAAATTTTCTCCTTGAAACAGTGCTGTCCCATGGCAAGAAATGCCACGTCTCAAGCACACACTGCCTGCAATGAACCTACTCCATTCCCTATCACTACCTCCAAATCCATCATTATTTTAGCCTGAAAAACGCCCTCCCCAAAATGTCTTTTGAAGACTGAAATGTGCATATCTATTTAATCCTTTTCTGCCCTACTGCTGTTGTTCCTTATCATCCTTCTGTCATCTTCTCCAAGACTTTTCCAGGGCCACTAGAGCCTTTTGAGAGGGGAGGACAAGAACCGCACACAGTATTCAAGATGCAGGTCCAAAACGCATCTGTTCAGTGGCATTACGGTGATTTCTGCTTGGCTTTCTATTCCCTCCTTAATAATCCTTACCATTCAATTTCCTTTTTTGATTGCTAGAGAGCAACGAGCTTGTAATTTCATTCAACTCTCCATTATAAGCCCCAAATGTTATTCCTCAGTAGCAATAATCAGCTCAGAGCCCATCGCTGTGCATGCTGAGCTAGAACTGTTGTTTTCTTTGTGTGCGACGCTCGTATTTAATGTCACTGAATTTCACCTGAAGTTTTATTGCCCAGCCATCCAGTACAGTAAGATAATGCCAAAGTTTGAACTTTGTAGTCTACTTGAGCTCATAGTTTAGTTCACAGCCTGGCCAGCTGACAGCAATACCTCAACATCGTGATTTTGCAATTCCATTCAATGGGAAGTGTCTGATGTACCAGGGCACCTTATGTGTTTTGATTAAAGCATCTTAGTAGCTGTGTTTGCTGTCCACGTCAGAGAGCATTACCGAGAAAATCTGAATGCTCCCAACTCATTGCCCCAGACAACAATAAAATCCTTCCATGCAGCCAAATTAAATTATCTATAAATCTAGTCCCTACAAATCTAGTCCCTTGAGACAGGTGATATTGGAGCTTTTCACAATGGACCCCAGGAATCCTTGAAAGAACAACTGTATATCATGTCTTATGGCTGATGATGTCACTAGAAGTTTAGACAAAGGCTTCACATGGTGGTAGACCTGTCTGCAAAGTTAGCAGGTGAGATAAATGTGGATGTCAAAAGCAAGGTACAACCAAGCTTCTCCTCATGCTTAGCAGCTAGGACAGCAACCCCCAGATGCCCATGACCATGATCACGTGGTTGGGAGAGTAAATGCCACAATTTGGGGTCAGTTTGTATGTCGGTGTGGGCACAGCTATTCAAGTGAGGGACTGAGAAGCCATGCAGGCTGTGTGACATTGAGGAGACAGCTCAGTCCTGTCCGAGTGCCGCCACACATTTTAACGAATGAGAGCCTCTCTGCAGTTGACAGCCAGCCAATACTGACAAGGCAGCATGAGCTGAACTGAAGAACCTTCGGTTCTCCTAACCTGACAAATGGTTCTTCTCAGATGTTCTTAGTTGATGCCAAAAATTCAGAGCTATGACTGCATAAATGGGAAGAGGTAGTCAGAGGGCATTGTATTTATTATGCTCGCCCGAAGTGAAGGCAAATTACTAGCGTGGCCAGCAGGTCGAGGGAGGTGATTCTGCCCCTCTACTCTGCCCTGGTGAGACCCCACCTGCAGTACTGCGTCCAGTTCTGGAGCCCCCAACATAAGAAGGACATGGACCAGTTGGAGAGGGTCCAGAGGAGGCCACGAAGATGATCAGAGGGCTGGAGCACCTCTCCTATGAGCACAGGCTGAGAGAGTTGGGGCTGTTCAGCCTGGAGAAGAGGAGGCTCCGGGGAGACCTGATTGCGGTCTTCCAATACCTCAAGGGGGGCTACAGGAAAGACGGGGACAGGCTGTTCAGTAGGGCCTGTTGTGATAGGACAAGGGGTAATGGGTTTAAATTAGAAGGAGGTAGGTTTAGATTAGATATTAGAAAAAAATTTTTTACAATGAGAGTTGTAGAGCACTGGAACAGGTTGCCCAGCGAGGTGGTGGATGCCCCATCCCTGGAAACTTTCAAGGCCAGGCTAGATGAGGCTCTGAGCAACCTGATCTAGTCAGGGATGTTCCTGCTTCTTGCAGGGGGGTTGGACTAGATGACCTTTGAAGGTCCCTTCCAACTCTAACCATTCTATGATTCTATGATTCTAGTTTATAGTCCACTCTTCTGGTTTTTGTGTTGATTGCTTTACTAGGTAGAGATGTTAACAGGGCCCAGCTCCTCTTTCGTGGAGGGATTACAGAATAGCTCTCCACCCTGTGAACATTACCCCAGCACCCTTAACAGGGATTTGGTAGAAGAGGTAGGAAAATTACTCTTGCTCTAAGAAAGTGCATACAGATGGGCATTTGAAAATGTGCTGGAAGCTGGGTTATTACAGTGTTGCTCCTAATGACTACAATAAATCATTTCAACTTGTTGATTTTTCTTCCCTTAATTTCCAGATTATCCGGCTGTTGCTTATCCTCCACCCATTCTGGGAGTAAACAGAGACATCAAGTGCCTGAGCTGCAAAAAAGTTACTTTCAGCAGCAATTAACTTGTGGGATTTTTTTTTCTCTTTTGCAGAAAAGCCAGTCTTTCAACTTTACCTTTCAGTTTTACATTTCAATTTCATCTTTCCATTTTCTTTTGCAATTTTACCTTTGCAACATCTCGATGATTTATGAAAGTATTGTTTCTATTCTAGAAATAGGGGAAAGTGTGGTAAAAGGTAGTTGAAATCTCTTGCATAAATTTCCATAGGAAGGCTCTGAGAGGGCTCAGAGAGGAAGATGTTTCTCTGGAGTCCCAGCTCAGAGCACTTAACATGACCCAAATGATGGGCACAGACTCAATTCCAGCAAGAGGGGATTTTTCCCACACCTTATTGAGATCCCAGACATAGGAAGCTTCTGGCATTGCTATGGGAAATCTGGCTTTCCTTATCCTTCTCCCAGCTTCTTGGAGAAGTCCTGCAAAGCACTCACAACCCCAGCTACCAAAACCGTATACAACTCTCTGTCAGATGAATAGCTCAAGAGAATATAAAAAAGAAGACCCCAGTAAGAGCCCAGGGGTCTTGGCAAGGCTGCCCAAAGGTCTTCTGTAAAAAAAAATACAGAAGATCTGGATCTCTCTGAAGGCCATCTGTAAAAAAAAATACAGAAGATCTGGATTTATGTGTCACTCTTTCCTTCTTTACTTTGGAAGTCATCCCCTTTCGTCATGCTTACAAAGGCTTCGACACTTTTGTCAGGGAGTAGCTCTGTTTTGAAAGGGCCATGAATCTCATCCATCAAACTTCAAGTGAAAAATAATCAACAGATGGTCGTTAAGGATCACGTGGTTCCCCTCAGATCAGGAGAGGAAGCAGAAAACGAGCTCTCTTTTGCTCTTGGCTATGCCTTTTTATACCAGTTATGTTCAGTTGCATCCAGCCTAGCAGGAAACACATGACAACACCAATGCTTTGTCTATGGCACCAAAATCAGTACATAAAGCTCCAGCCTCAATCAGAGGAGAGTATTTACCTCTACTAACCAGGAGGAGAAAGACAGGAGTGTTTTCAGGACGCATAAAATAAATGCTAGATTGCTGAGGACCAAACAGAGTTTGGTCTCCGTACTTGATGTGCAACCTGCAGCTATCTCTCAACCTGCCATCTTCCATTCCCACCAACAACAAGCCACATCCATTTTTAATGCCAACAGGTGTGAGGGAGAAGCCTCGAAATGCAAATTAGACATCTCTTATGCAGATATTTTCATGTGAGCTTGCAGTGAGCCTTAGAAGTGTCAACTCACCGGCCATCAGAGTATGGGATTATCTAAGACAACGAGTATGAATTCTGATTGGTTTTGCTTTGGGCAGCTAATTTTTTAAGCCCAGAACATTACAAAGGATGGACTCTGTCTTTGAACATCTATTACTCTCCTTTGGTTTATATCTATAATATGCTGGACCTAACCAAGATGGGATCCCAGAGCAAATCAGAACTTGCTCCCTCATTATCGTTGGAACCTGCCTAAACTCAAGTTGCTAATGGTCACTTGCTGTCCCAGAAAAGATGTTTTAGAGGCCTTTTAAAATCAGATTACCCAAGTCTAGTGAAATCTGGCCATTCCCCAAGCCAATGAGAAGCTGTTTCAGTCTGTTTTGTTCATAACGGTAACTTGAATGATCTCTCCTTGTCCTTACCTCAAGCTTCGAGCCTTTTTGTTATATTATCTCTCCCCCATTCCCTCGGAGGGTGGGAGGAGTGAGCAAGAGACTGCATCCTTGGTCCCGAGTGGGGCTAAACTACAACACAGATAATCAATCCCAGTTCCCACAGCCTACCTGAATCACCCCAACAGCAGCATCTCTCATGAGTAATGCATGGGATGGAACCACACACAGTCTGTTCAAGACATTGAAACCATGGAAACATTCCTGACAAGAGCTGCTACTTGGAATGATCAAAGGAAAGAGCTGCTGAAGGAAGTTCATCTTGTCCATCTCTATTGCCCAAGGCTAGATCATTACATAACATGAGGGACTTCAGGTGTCAGACTGCACTCCCTTAAGGATGTAGAAAGTTTTTGTTAACAGAAAAAAATAAGCAAGACCAGAAAGTGACAATTGTGGCATTTTCACAATGGGATTTAAACATGATCCGGAGCATGGATCTCAGGACCCATCTCTATGGGACCAAACTACCTTCACAATGTTTGGCTGTCTTTGGAGGCCAACTGAGGAGTGGAAGAAGGGCCATTACTCCAATTTCCTCCTCCAGTGGACGGTGAGATGACTAGGACTGAGGGCTGTTGCTTCAGAGCTTAGACACAGTCTGAGTTTAAAAGGCCCTTTAAAGGGCCTGAGAAAGAGGACAGAGTTTATAATGAGACCTGCATCCCATTTCTGTAATCAGCCTAGATGGTACCCACAGCCCTCCAGAAGCAAGCTGGACACTAGCTTCTTGCTTCTAGGAAGGCCATCCACCTTGCAATAAATGCTATGCAGGTTTTCAAGGGAAGCATTAGGGGATTTTTAACTGCTGTAAGACGAAATTGCTGAAATACTGTCCAAATCTGTGCACTCACAATTGTCAGCTCTTTGACAAATTATGGCTGGAGTGGTACAGGCCAGAAAAAGACTGCAATAATCTGTAGGTGATATATATCACAAGGAGAAGGGTACTTGGAAGCGGGGAAGAGGTTGAAGAACATCAAGAAGTAGGTAGACTTTAGCCTGTCTCCTGTGCTCCGTAGTCTCCCTGTTCATGTATTTTATTTATGGCAGAAACCAGAATGGATGGAGGAAAAACTTTTTCTTCTCACTTTGCTTTCCAGTCATGCTCATGATGGTTAGACCAGTAACAAGAATGGTTTAGATGTAATATCCCACTTCGCAATGTCTTACTCCAGGCAGTCTCAAAATAAATTTATTTTTCCATCATGCCATGTCCTCCCCTCAGCATTAGCTTTTCTGTGCTTAGAACAGAACACCCGCTCCCACGACACCTGATACCTCTCCCATCTATTTGGAAGTGTTTCTCCAGACCCTCTCTTATTTGTGGGGCACATCTAACTGATACAGAGCAGCCAACGCATCTAACATACACATCCTTTGGCATGGAGCCAGCAGCTGAAATCGGGCTGTAGTCTGAAAATGCAGAGGGGAGAGAGTCTTAGGGTAACTACCTAGTTATTTTACAGCTTCTTGAGTCACCTATGTGAAAGTAAGCAGCTGCTGGGCGACACAGAGTAATACGTACACCGCAGTGGAAAGACACCAGTGCTAACAATAGCTCATGCATGGAGCGTCTTTCATGATCCAGCTTCAAAAAGTACCAAGAAGATGTACTTGCAGTGCTTCTTCCACCCCTGCAGTGATGTGGAGGAAAAGTTTGATGGACAGACTCCCAAAACATCTGCAGGCTTTGAAGAAAGCCATTCCTGGCCAGCAGTGTTCAAAAAACCCCACAGCAACACCAAAGCCTGCGTCAGTGGACTCTTGAGTAACTTTTCTCACCTGAACAGCTTCCAGAAAAACTCAGTAAGATTGCCTCATGCTTTAAATAAACATTATTTTAAATTAGTTGCTTCCAAAAATTTCCTTATCTCCGCAGTCTGGTGACGTGTCTGAGCGCAGTTAGGAATAGACCCCAAATCTGGATGCGAACCAGAGCTTAGTCAATATTCCTGAGTTATGTTTCATGACTCGCCTCTTTCTTTGCCTTCTGTCACCGGTGTTCAGAAACCACACAGCCTTGATTTCTGATCTCAGTTTCACTCCAGCAAAGAAATTATGCCAATTTGCAGTGGGTAAAACTTGTTTCACAGGAGATGAGGCAAAGCAAGACACCACCCTATTGAATATTGGACATGGCTAGAAATCATCTAAAGTTTCTGCCCCTAGGTAGATACTTTCCACCTCAAAATTCATAATTCTTCATTCAGGAGAGGCAGTCTATTCCAACACAAAGATGTTTACTAGGTAATTACTGCTATTTAAATTATTCTGCGAATACCATACAGCATGAATGGCAGATACTAAAAGGCAGAGATGACTTAATAAGTTACAGTTATCCAGATGTGTCATTCCTCTAATAAGATGACAAAAAAAAAATGTGTTGCTATGTTTCAGATTTACCAACTGTACAGTAAATAAAATTAGTATATTATATTTCAAAATCCCTGTAAGCGATATTGTCCCTGTTAGAACTAAGATAAATGACACCAATAAAATAAGCAAGTCAGGATATATTTATTTTTTTTAGGTGTTGAATCAAAAGTATATTAAACTTGTTCATATGCATATTAAAATGAAAAAAAAATACCCATTAAAATGAATTATTAAAGAGGTAAAATCACAGGAAAGGAGAATTGGACAGCTCTGCGAGGAAGGGGCAAAAAATTTCTGGTGTCTGAGTTTCTGCTGAGGCTGCGTGGCAACAGGGAATTTAGCTGCTTCTCAGATATGCCTTAATTGATCCACTGATAGACCTCAAGCAAAACAAGCAAGACACCTGAGAGGTAACGGCATTTTAAGTCTCTATCTTACAGTTAGGCTAAGCGGTTATCTTTCTTGGATCACTGATGAACGCGAGGGAAATGCAGGATTGCTTCGGCTCCTTGCAGCTGAGGCTGAAGCTGGTGAATAACCAGGTAAGCTGGGTTTATCCCAGTACAATGTCTGTCATTTTCTCTCAATGCAAGGTCGGGTTTTCACAAAGAATGGAAATTACGGACAGGGAAGGGAATTGCGGCTTGCAAAACACGTTCAGCCAGGCATGCCGAGTCTTGTTGAACAGCAGCGAGCTAAAATAGGAAAAACAACCTTGGATGTCTAACCAAGGAAACCCTGAGTGGAGATACAAAGAGTTATTAATGCCACCAGCTCTGAAATACTGTGCCTGCTCCTGCTGTCCCCCGTTGCAACGGGGGGCTGATAAACTGGAACAGCTTCACAGCAGACCAAGAAGAAAGAAGCAGGACCCGAAAAGCTGAAGGGATCAAGGAGCTTGAAAGAAAGGGGGAATTGGATCATCTACGTCCATGTGTTGCAAGCAAAGCACCCTGCACTCCTCTTTCGGATGACAAAAGTAAACTTCTCTCTTTAGGCAGCTCACTGTTAAACATTTGTTCTTACCTTGCCGCACTTGTAAGTTAGACCTGTTGCCAGGAATGTAGACGTGCTCTCTGTTTTGAGGCCGATTTAGCAGAGGCATGGCAGGAGGCAGGTGGGTGTCTCCCATTCAACACGTGCACAGACATAAAAAATGAGTTTTCTTTCCCCTTCTCTGTGTGTTTGGTACTGTCATGGATGTCAGGGCTGTGAATTTTTTATAGTTTCTTTGGGACAGCTGGACTCTATCATGTTACGAGAAAAACTGGGATTTCACAGCCTTTCATATACAGGGCAGCAACACCATTTCCCTTTATCTGCACTGGCTTAAAAATAAAAAAAAAAAAAAAAAGATATCTAACTGGGAATTTTCACTGGAATTATTTTCCTATAGGAAGAAGTTAATTTTTTCCCAAAATGTTCTATATGCTGCTTGCAACATCATATTTGGCTTTCATTCAGGATTTTCAGGACTGCTTAGGCTCCCATCATTTTCCAAAGCTAGCAGACTGAGTTTCAGACTCCTCAGTGAGCTTCAGGCATGCTTCAAAAAGACTTAAAGGGAATCCCATCACAACTTCATCTAAACTGAGTATGAGAGTTCCCATTCCACAGGAGATTTGAGTTTCATTCCATTTCTGAAAAATTATTTCTAAAAACAAAACTGAGAGGATTTTTCCATGGAATTCCCAGGGAGTTCCGGTTTTGAGCCAAATCTATAGATAGACGTAGTTTATTCCATGCTCAGAAATAAACTGTGAATCTTTCTAGCCAGTATGGAGGATCCCTCAAGACTACAACTTCATACAGGAGTCCAAAACACACAGAAATAGATGGGCTGCTCCTCTCAGTTAAATCCTTGGCAGAGATCCCACCCCTAATTCAACAGTATTTACAGGGAATCCACTCCTTTCTAGATTGCATCCTCCTTGGGATGGCAGAGCAGCCTAGTCTGAAAAAAAAATATTTAAATATGTACATACATTTCTACTGTTTTCAATATATTTCTTGGTTTAATAAAGGGTATTGCCTCCACCTATGACTCATGTCTTGCCTACAACATGGATAAGGACACCCCAGTACTGCTGGGAGACTCTAGAAGTACTATTTTTTGGGTGTGGAAGATACTGAAAATTATATGGAGACTACAAGACATGGAGAAGAAAGAAGCCAAACTGAACAGTGCCATCCACTTCCTAAACTTAGGCAAGAAACATCATGCCCTCCACTTGTCATTCAGTTTTGAAATTTACTGCTTTGACTTCAGGACCTGAAGGAGAGCTGGTGGGCACTAAAGTCCCAGCCTGGCAATCAGCATTGCAAATGTGAGTCCTCTCTACTCTGGCGCCAACGATTTTAGGCTTCAGTCCAAGCCCAGTCAAGAAACTGCAGTGAAGAGAAGCTCCTAAGGCAAACGTCAAGTTAAAGGAACCATATCTATGTTCTTATGCCCCTAAGCCTTTACAATGACAAACCACCACTACTACACCTCTACATAGACAAATGTCTCGGTTGTTGGAGCTGGCTGTGCCGGACAGCCAGACTATATGGTCCAGGGAACACAGCATCTCTCTATGCCTGTATTTGAAGTTGATGAGGGATAAGTTCATCTCTGAAAACTGCCTAGCCCAGCACCGTATGTGAGTTTTGAGGCCCATCTCAAGGCAATCAGACTCCAGGTGATGAAGAGCACGATGCTGATGTGGGTCCATGCCTTCTCCGTGTTGGCTTGCATCATGTATGAGGCTGTGCAGGTCTGCTTCTGTGCGTAGGCATGTCCTGGGACAGTTCAATTCCTATGTGCATCCTGGAGCCCTCAGCACTAAAATCCAGCTGCTTGATGCCCTCTGTTGCTTAGTCCTTCTCTGAGGGCCTCCCAGACCATTTGTAGCCTCTTAGCAAGCTCATTTGTGTCTCTGCCCCAGGCAACAGCGACTTCTGCTTTCAGTTAAGCCTTGGTTCAGCTCTTTGCTTTCTCTGAAGGGGTGTTGTTACAGGAAAACCAAGCAAATTAACTGGGTCTCAGTTCACCTCTGCAAGAATCCCACCTGGCTGCTTCTCCTTGCCTCGTGATCCACAGTAAACATGGGAATAAAAAATCATTCTTTATTCCACGCAGGCAGCAGGCTTGAGTCACGTGGACATGCCTGTTACCAGCGGCAGTGCCTGGATGAAATGCTGAAACACAAACAATCCCTCTGTACTGTATGATAATCAACAAAAATTAGCTGCCTAAGGGAACCGGGAAACTCTGCCATGAATGCAGCAGTTAGAGACTGAGCCTATTTATTTAACAGGTGTCCCCTGAGCTGGGATGCCAGACTCTGTTTGCCAAATTTGCAGAGAGAGGAAGACAGCTTGAATAAATACGGGCAAGAGGGGAACAGTCCTGAAGCCATTTTCTTTGTTTGTGTGGTTGGTTTTTTTTTTATTTTTCCAATATCTTTTTTTTTTTTACTGTAAGAAAGTATATGCTAGTTCTTGGCCGCACGTATTCAGAAAGAAGAAGCTGTGTGAATATCCAGTTCCCCTCCTCGCAGTGGCGTGTGGTCCAGCTCAGCCGCAGTGCAAAGTTAGCGCCGCTGGATGGCTTCATGATTGGTTTGTTTGTTGAGTTTAATTAAAATACAGTATGGGGTACATTTTGGATGTGAACCCATCCCAGGCTGTTAGGGACTGAGAGCCAACAACGGCTGTGTCTAAATGATCTCCTTCTCCATTCCCGCGCAGTGGAAATGTGCCTCCAAACACAAGTTGCTACATCTGGTGCTGAAGCATCGAGAAGGCTTGGGATGGAATGGATGTTACGGCACCGAGAATTGCACTCACAGCATCTGGGTGGTCCTTGCTCTGGTTTTGGAGTGTTTTCACTCCGTCTGGAGGCAACAGATGAGTAGTGACAGAGAGGAACTGCTGCAGAAATTTATGTCACCTCTCAAACGAAGGACAAGGCCAAGTACCTCATAAAGGGATTTTGGTGATGTCCAAAGAGAGGAAGCCCAAGTGAATCCTGAACTTCATTCTGGGCAGATCTCCCTAGGCAACTCTTTTGCCATATATCCCCCGATGCCTCGCAGTCATGCCAAAAGCCAATGTAAGGCAGAAGAGTCAGCAGAGACACATCATGCAGAGGACTGCAGCACCCCCGGCTAACGGCACAAACTGAAGGCAGCGAGTAGAGTAAATGATCTGCTCACTGGTGAACACCTCAACCAACCCCACAAAGAAAAAAAAAAGTGAGCAGCAGGAAAAAAAGCTTTCTCCAACCAGAGGTTTCTCCTGAGTGTCATGGTTTAACCCCAGTCAGCAAGCAGTTACTACTCAGCCGGGGGATGGGGAAAAGAACTGGGAAGACAAGAAAACTCGTGGGTTGAGATAAAGACAGTTTAATAGGATAGAAAAGGAAAAGATAATAATATATACATTATAATA
This sequence comes from Tetrax tetrax, assembly GCA_009806455.1. Lineage (NCBI taxonomy): Eukaryota > Metazoa > Chordata > Aves > Otidiformes > Otididae > Tetrax > Tetrax tetrax. The sequence continues at coordinate 2,700 of WHYT01014791.1, read as the reverse complement.
ATAATAATAGGAATAATAAAATATACAAAACTAATAATGCACAATTTCTCACCACCCAATGACCTGAGTCAAATGATCATCCTGAGCAATGATCACAGACTGAAAGACTGCAAAACGATCCCAGAATGATTCCAAACAGCAAGAGAAAAGGTGAGCCAGCTCACCAGCTCCCACTTATATACTGAGCATGACTTTTATGGCATGGAATACTCTCTTTGGCCAGTTTGAGTCAACTGAATTGGTTGTGTCCCTCCCAGCTTCCTGCACCTGCACATTAGCAAAACCTGGGAATCTGGAAAGTGTCCTTGGTCTCTTTAGCAACAACGGATAACATCAGTGTATCATCTACATTCTTCACATACCAAATCCCATACTAAATCCAAAACATACCAGCTACTGAGAAGAAAATTAGCTCCATCCCAGCCAAAACCAGGACACTGAGAAAGAATGAATTTCCAAAGACTATAGAAACTTTTACTGACTGCTCCTTACAAGCTGTAGTAAACATTTGCTGACTGCACTGGTGGGCTGAGAGATAAACTGATAAATAAACAAGACGACATCTAGTTTCCAATTTTTTTTCACTTACTTTTAGTGTATAAGACACTGACCCTGCGATATTAGTTACATAAAGTAGACAGATTTCCCAGCTGATGCCAGCAATCTCCAAGTAATTTCTTGCTGATTTCAGTCATGGAACAGGGCTGACATTTACATCTCACATAGCCAGAGCAGACGTCTGAGAGGTGTTCATCTCTGTAGTAAGATAGAGGTGTGAAGGTCTTGCTCATGCCTCCTTCTTCCAGCAGCTGTGAGCGGAATGGACAGCAATGTGAGCCAAAGGTGGTGGCATCTGCATGAGGCTTGCCGTAGTCATAACTGCATGATGGAGAGCAGCTCACTTGAGCCCTGCGCCCATAAATATTTTTACCCTCAGGTCATCCACAGCAAAAAGGGAATCCAAAGACATTTACAATGGTGCAGAGTGAAGTAAGATTAGCTTTTTTGTCTTTCAGTTTTGCTGGTGCAACAAGCAGGCAGCACAGGGTTGAATTCCCCTTCTGCTCGGCTGGACAGCTTGGAAGAGCCCAGTCCTGCTCTTCAGTGCCTGAATTCATCCACACATCCATTCGTGCTGCTTCCCACGCTGTGTTGCCCTGAGCACCTCTGCCACCACCTCTGTGGCAGAGCCTTCTCCTCTTTAATCACCCACAACAGCTCCTCCTGGGTGACAAAGAAATCTTTGGCCACCCAAGGCCAGCTCAGCTAACTCATAAAAATCATAAGCCAGGATGGGGCAATCATGCACCAGCTGCGATTAAAGAAGTAAGGATGAAATTATTCATGTCACTTCCCCAATTTCCCCCAAAATTCCAGTAAAGCCTGAATGCTTCTTGAACCCTGCTGTAGGGAAAAGAAATGAAGCTCTGCCTACAGCAATAGAAATCTAAAATTGCTGTGTGTTCATGGACCTCACTGAAATGACATTGCCAGTCCCAGTCCACAGTTTAGTAAAGGCTGTGTAATTAATTCAAGACACCCAAAGTGTTTTCAGCCAAATTATCAAGCCTGTGGGAGAAGTTTAAGACAGCATTACAAATTCATAGGTCTGGGAGAGACCTCAAGAGGTTGTGTAGTTTATTTTCCTGTCCCAAAGCAAGACACAGTATTTTTAGGTTACTGTTGATGGATCTTTGTTTAAACGGTTTTTCATGGCCTCCCATGATGGAGATGTTCCACAGTCCTGGCCATTGGAAAAATCTCTCACAATATCTAAGAACAATCTTTCCCGTAGCAGTTTTAACCCATCCTGTCTTTCCCTATGGATTTCTTCTCCTTTGATAAAACAATCCTTCATGGATTTGAACAGTGCTACCATAACCTTCTCAAAAGAGGTAATGATTGCAGTATTTCCCCACAGCTAGTTTTTCCCTGTTGGCTGTTCTTGTGGTTCCCACTACATGTTCCTGAAGTAGGACAAATCTTTCTGGAAAAGGAGTGCCCCACTTTACATACTCTCCTCTGACTTAGGCTATCCCAGGGGTGAGCAGAGCATCGCTGGCAGGTTACACAGAGTAGTATAGCATTCACCTTTTCCACGATAGCATGATGTGTTGATTTCGGAGCAAGTTGTGATTCACTGCAGCTCCCAGATGTGGGGGTTTTTTTACTTTTTTTTTTTTTTGAGAAATGATATCTGAAGAGTTGTTCCCAGCTCTGGATCTGCATTAAGGAAACAAGGAAGAGCCAGGGAACTACAGGCCAGTCAGCCTCACCTCTGTGCCTGGCAAGGTCATGGAGCAGATCCTCCTGGAAACCATGCTAAGGCACATGGAGAGCAAGGTGGTGGCTGGTGACAGCCAACATGGCTTCACCAAGGGCAGATCGTGCCTGACCAGTCTGGTGGCCTTCTATGATGAGGTGACAGCATCAGTGGACAAGGGACGGGCAACGGACATAATCTACCTGGACATGTGCAAAGCTTTTGACACTGTCCCGCATGACATCCTTCTCTCTAAACTGGAGAGACATGGGATTGATGGACGGACCACTCAATGGATAAGGAATTGGCTGGATGGCCGCACTCAGAGAGTGGTGGTCAACGGCTCAATGTCCAAGTGGAGACCGGTCACCAGTGGCGTCCCTCAGGGGTCCGTGTTGGGCCCGGCCCTGTTCAACATCTTTGTTGGCGACATGGAC